>PVJL010001686.1:0-35427 GCA_004026885.1 Lyroderma lyra | reverse complement strand
GAAGGAAGGAAGGAAGAAAAAGAAAAAAGAAAAAGAGAGTGAGAACTATAGACCAATGTTCTCTATGGACATACCTGTAAAACTTCTCAGCAAAATAGTAGCAAATAAAATAAATCAATATAGAAAAGAATAGTACACCACAACAAATGTGTGTGGCAGGAGGTCGGGGGTTTTCACCTTGGGAATGCAGGCTGGTTCAATAGTGGAAAATCAAGCAATGTAATTGACCACACTGACAGACTAATAAAACTACATGATTATATCAATTGATGAGGAAAGAGCATTTGACAACATTCAATATTTATTCGTGATAAAAACTCGCAGGAAACTTCCTCAACTTGATTAAGGATATCTTCAAAAAAGAAAACAAACAAAAAACAAAACAAAACAAAAAACCCATCCAGAGACAACACCGTACTCAATTGGTGAAACAATTCACTGGTGAAAAAACTGAATGCTGAGATGGAAAACAAGGCAAGGATGTCCCTTCTCATTATGCCCATTCAATATTATGCTCGAGGTCCTAGTAGTACAATAAAGCAAGAGAAGGAAAAGGCACACAAATGAGAATAGAAGAAGGAAATTGTCCT
This sequence comes from Lyroderma lyra, assembly GCA_004026885.1. NCBI lineage: Eukaryota > Metazoa > Chordata > Mammalia > Chiroptera > Megadermatidae > Lyroderma > Lyroderma lyra. Next base: position 34,837 of record PVJL010001686.1, on the reverse strand, counting down.
TATTGGCAGTCAACATAATTGTCTAGGTAGACAATCCCAAGGAATCCACAAGAAAAAAAAGTCTAGATGTTATAATTGAGCTTAAGAATGTCAAGATACAGTCAATGCATAAAATCTATTTTTTTTATATATATTATTAATGTACAATTGGAAACCAAAATTTTTAAATGACCATTTGCAATAGAGCAAAAAAATGGAATGCTTGGTTATAAATCTAACAAAACAAACACAGAATCCTACAACACAATGCTGATGAAAGAATTCCAAGAGGACTGAAATAAATGGAAAGGCATACCATGTTCATGGACTGGAATACACTGTAAAATTGTCAATTAATCCATAGGTTTAGCACAACTCTAATTCATCAGTAACAGAGAAGTTGGTTCTAAAATTTATATGGAAAGACAGTGTAACTAGAATAGTCATAACAATTTCTTTAAAAAAAGAATAAAATTAGATCAATCATAATATTCAACATTAGTCTTCAAACACAAAGTTGTGATAATGAAGATACTGTTACTGGCTTAGGGATAGATAAATAGATCACAGAACAGAATAGAAAATCCAGATATAGGCTCATAGAAATATAGCTAACTGATTTTTGACAAAGATTAAAGGCAATTCAGTGAAAGCTAGGATGGTCTTTTCAAGAAATAGTGTTGAAACAATTAGACATCCAAAAAACACAAACGGCCTCAACCTAAAGGTCATACTTTATACAAAAATGAACTCAAAATAGATCATAGATCTAAATGTAAAATATGAAACTATAAAATTTTGGGAAATAAATAGGATAAAATTTTCATGAGCTGAGGTTAGGTATAAGTTCTTAGGCATGACACCAAAAACATAATCCCTAAAAGAAAAAAAATGGTAAATTGTACTTTACAAAATGTGAAACTTTTGCTCTGTGGAAGATATTGTGAAGTAAATAAAAATACAAACCACAAAAATGATAAAATATTTGAAAATCACATATCTTGTAAGTGGCTTCTATTCAGAATACATATTTCAAACATGCTTAAAATTCATTTAAAAAAACCACAACATAATTTTTAAAAATGAGTATTTGAATAAACACTTCACTGAATAGGGTGTACAATGGCAAATAAGCCTAAGAAAAGATATTTAATATCATTAACTATTAAGGAAATGAAAATTAAAACCATGAGGAGATACTGCTACACACCGATTAGAATGGTTAAAATAAAAAATGCTGACAACACCACATACCAGAGAGGATGTGGGATCATCTCAACCCACATTGCTGGCAGAAATGTAAAATGGTACAGCAATTTTTGGTAAACAGTTTGGTAGCTTTCTTATGAAGTTAAACACTTAGCATGTGACCGAGCAATCCTACTCCTGGATGTTTACCTTAGGGATATGAAAGGTTATGTTCACACAAAAACCTGTACACCTAATTATGGAAATTCTATTCATACTAACAACTGGAAACAACTTTACATCTTTCAGTTAGTAACAAGATAAACAGTGGTTCATCTCTGCAATGGAATAGTACTCAGGAACACAAAAACAAATTATTGATACATGCAAGAACTTGGATGAATCTCAGAGACATTATGCTTAGTGAAGAAGCCAGTCTCAAAGATTTCATACTGTAAAATCCATTTCCATGACACTCTCCAAAAGGCAAATCTACAGGGATAGGAAACAGTGATTATCAGCTGTTGCATGTGGAGGTAGGAGGTACCTATAAAGGGATAGATAGCATAAGGGAAGTTTTTCGGACGAGAGTGGTAGAAATGTTTGTTATCCTGATTATGGTAGTGGTTACATGAATCTACACATACACATGCTCGAATTCATAGATCTGTTCAAGGGAAGTCAATTTTACTCTATGACACTTTTTAAAATCCATCTACTTTCATTTCACCAAATACCACTTTTACCTCTCTGAGACTACTAAATTAGAACCCATTGTATATAAAGTAGACAGGGATGACGAATTTTAAAGATTTTTAGGTAATTAAGAGAAACGTAGGTTTGCTATGCCAAGCAGTAGAAAAATGTAAGTAGTAATGGGGGAAGAAGGGGCTGGTTACTAAAGAGGTTAAATCATCCCAGTTGGCCATGAATGGAATTTTCTAGATAATTATACATGATTCCACTCACCCAAAAACAAGAAGACTCTTGAAGTACATAAATGATTCCACTGCAATAATTTACATTTTTAAAAACTCTCCACGAACACTGACATACTTTCACAGCTCTTTTTAGTGATTTACCACTGTTTCAACCTGAATTTCTGCAATTTCCTAACACACCTCATAACCCTTACATATTGGAATATGTCAACATTGTTTCCTTGAAAAATAAAGTTTAAAATATCACCACTGATATGTAGCTAAGTAAAGTCTTTTAATTTTTTGAAATAAAATTTGAATTTATTATAGCAAGAATGATTTAGTCTATCTTGTGTATAAATGCTTTTTGCCCATTGGAGGAAAATTGGATCATAATTTGCTTTTATTTGCAGTTTTTAAAGTCATCAGTTCCAATTAAATTAATTTAAAGCTACCTTTTGAGGCTAAATAAACTAAGGTACCTCTATCTAATTGCATACTATGTGGCCATAATAAAGAATGAGGACACTTTTAATGTACTGATAGGAAATAACTTCTAATATATATTAGCTTTTAAAAATACTTTAGAATAGTATGCATAATATGCTATCATTTGTGGAGAAATGGGGTAAAAGTTTATACACATACATATATACTCGTGTATTTTACGTGTATTTGCTTAAACTGTCTTAGAGAATACAGAAGTGGGTAATTAGATGCTAATGGTTGACAGTAGGGACATATCACTGGCTACCATTTTGTATCTTCAGTATTTATAACAATGTGAATGCATTGCCTATTACAAAAATAAATTAAAACAAAAATTATTTCCTTTTCTTTCCAAAAGTGTTTTTTTTTTTTTTTTTTTTTGGTGGTTCCCTGGCTGGGAATTGAACCCAGGCCACAGCGTTGAGAGCACCAAAGCCTAGCCACTATACCACCAGGGAACTCCCCTCTTTTTTTTTTTTTTTTTTTTTTAAGAAACAATTGCCTGGTTAAAGGAAAGAAAATTCAATTTGCTTCTTGAGGCTCAATATTCTCAGTCAATAGAAATAAACCAGAGAATAGATTTCTCATTGCCCACATTTTTCTGATTTTTTTTCCTTCACAAAGAGAATAGCTAATGTGTGTAGGATCCTTTGAATCCCCTAATACCTTGCTATTTCAAGTATTGTCCAAGAACCAGTAGCATTCATTGGGAGCTGCCTGGAAATGCAGAATCCTCGTGCCCTATCCCAGACCCACTAAATCAGAAACAGCACTTTATCAAGCACCTGCTTCACCTGGCCCCAGGGGATTTACGTGCACCGAATTTCTGCCCCAGCAGGCAGGATGGAGCTTGACCAATACAGTGCAAATGGCCCTAGTATACTAGGAAAACTGATGTTCTACCAGGGTGTGCAAGAAAGGTCACTGGGCAGGCTTTGGTGAAGTATATTGAAGAACCAAAGGGAATCCTAGAAAGACCCAAGAACCTAACTAAGGTCAAAAGGGAAATCCTAGCTCCTCAGTGTAAATGAAATTGCAATACATTTTCTATTTAATCTGTGAATAGCCCAAGAATATGAATAAAATCATAGTTGGAGGCCACCCCAAAATGCATCTGTTAGCTGTCCCAAAATCCAAACCCACATAAACTGAAACTCTTGATAATTACCTACTGACTTTCAATCAATTCCTCCTCTGGGCCTTTTTCCTACCCCACCACCAGTAAGAATGTTTCATGGAAGTCAACCATGTCACACTGGTATTTGACATCCTTCAGTGGCTCTCTGTTTTACTAAAAGTAGAGAGCCCGAGTCTTAACACAGACCTACAAGGTGCTATGAAATGCACCTATCCTGGCAGTCACTCTCGACTACTCTGTCCTTGGCTTGCTCAGATCCAGCCTCACGGGTCTCCTTGCCATTCTCTGAACTTGTCAAGCATTCTCTTCTTCCTGACCTTTGCACTTGCTTCCTCTGCCTAGGATCATCTTCCTTCAGCTAAGCTATGGCTCACTTCCTTCAGGTCCCTGCTCAAGAGTCATCTGATAAGCAAGACCTTCCCTGACCATACTACATAAAATCCCACACCCCACTCCTCTAGCCCCTCCCCCTTTGTATTTCCCCATAGCGCTGATCACTATTTCTCACACTATTTATATACGGTTTTAAGTTCTTTTTGGTTTGTTTTTCTCCCCCTCTAGAATATAAGCTCTTCAAAAGTTTGGACTTTATTTTGATTATTGCTGTATCTCCATTGTCTAAAAGGGGGATAGTTGTTGAGTAAATGAATGAACAAATGATCCTGTCTTAGTCTATTTGGCTGCCATAACAAAATATTAATACCATAGACTAGCTGGCTTGAACAACAGAAATCCATTTCTCATAGGTTTGGAAGCTGGAAGTCCAAGACCACAGTAGTGACTGATTTAGTTTCTGGTGAGGACGTTTCCCCCAGCTTATAGATGGCTATCTTCTCAATTTGCATGGTCTTCCCTCAGTGTGTGTACATAGAGCATGCGCCCTCCCTCCCTTTCATAAGGCTTCTGGTCCTATTGGGTTAGGATCCTACCCTTATGACCTCATTTAACTTTAATCCCCTCTTAAAGGCTGTATTTCCAAATAGTCATGTTAGGGATAAAGGCTTCAACACATGAATTTCAGGGGGACACAACAGATCCCACAATGAGTCCACTCCTGCCATCATCAAAAAAAGTTGCCCCTTAGGCTGGTTTTCCTTTTAATAAGGCTGCATTTGGTATTTATTATAACATATTTTCCCCTAAACAAAAATGTGGCAGCCAGGGGAAGTCGCTTGATAGGATTTTCCTTGGGTTAGTGTAGGGGTGGCTCTGGGCATGGAGAGGTAGAGGGTTGCACTTACATTTCTCACAGTCAACAGTCAGATATCCTTGAAAAAATATTTTTAAATATTGAAAAAGAAAAAAAATTTAGGGTGTTTGTTGCAGTTACTTTATCTTTTTTGACTTGGAACTTGAATGAAATATATTACTTTCTAAATATAAAGTCATTGCAGCTGCTCTGAAATGCTACATGTCCACACCATAGAGTAGTGTAGAAATCTTTCCTGTGTGTCAATTGCTTCCACAGTTGTGTAAGTGTTAGGAACAACTTATAAAAGAAATACACTTAAGCAAACTTTCTCTCTCTTCTTGTATTATAAATCTCCTTGCCATAGGAATTGGTTTTTCAGCCCTAGTCCCTACAATTATCTATGGACAAGTTTTAACACAAAGAAATCCAGACTAATGATGACTCTTTCCTTGAGGAAATTCTACCAGGCTCCTCTGAGTCCTCATCTCAACTAGGCCTCAACATAAATCATTTTATCTACCCCCTTCCCCCTCACCCATCCTACACGCAGAGAGACTTGAAGAACCACTAACATGGTTTCTAACAGCTCAAGGCTGCATCCCTAGGATGATGCCAACCCCCTTAAATTTCTATCTAAGATACCTCAACACTGCCAGAAGAATTTACTGTCTGTTCCAGCCCTAACCTGGAGGTGATAGGCAGATAAGCCCCTAAACCCCCTCTTAGAGCAGTTACTTTACAAAGTTGGCAATTATAATTATTTTCTCTGCCCCTTTGAGATGTAAATTTCTACCACCCAGAACTCCTTCTCAAGAATCTCAAGGATCTTTATTTGAAATGAAAACATTCAAGGAGCTAACCCTTACTCCCACTCCAAGTCCCTGTGGGAGGAGGGTAGAGCTCATCTTTGGTGGGTGCAGTGCTGGAAGTTCGTTTCCCCTTAAGATAAGAGTCAATTAACAAACCCAGATGGCCTAGTCACATGGACCCTTAATTCCTCTCAGTGCCTTTCCTGTATTTAGCACCCCCCAATTTTAAAATGTCTGTTACCTTTTGTTTTGACAAAGTTGACCACTTCATACTGTATCCTCTTCCCAACTGCAATAGTTATTACTGAATAGAATCTATCCTGACTGCTGTAACTAGAGTCCAGATGTACTTGTCTTTGACAAGACCAAGCCCCGAGATTCTGTTTCAGTGGATCTAGGGAGGGACCTAGCTATCAGGATTTATAAAACCTCCAAAGAGTCTTACAGTGTCAAGATTGCAAATGACCGCTCTACACAGTGGTTCTCAAAGTGGGGTCTCTGGTAACATCACCATCTGGGAACTTATTAGGAAGGCAAATGCCTATTAGGCCTCAAGGGGTTCAGAATGACCATTCCCAAAATGTGCCACATGGACTATTTTGAGCCAAAGGCAATCAGCAATCAAAACCCAGCAGAAAAGAGACTTTTATTCCTCCCTTAATTGCCTAAAAGAATTTACAGGACCCGGTGCAGAAAGAGCTATTACCAGAGATAACTACAAGGAGTATGGGTTAGGTAGGATTAGCCTGGGAGAGCTAGGCAGGGCCTGGAGATCAAATTCCTCTCTGCACTCCCACTGTCTTTGCATGGCATGACTGAACATTTGTTTACCAACATTTAGCTCTTCCTATCTTCCTCTAAACTGTCTTTCTCCCCTTTGAAGTCCCAGACTCCTACCCTCTTCTCCTTAGCTTAGGGTGGTATATAAGCCTTAATTACCTGACTGCCTGTGGGTCTCATATTCTTATTGAGCCCCTGTACATACACAATTAAAATTATCTCCTGTTAATCAACTTATGTTGATTCAATAATTAAACCAGCCAAAGAGAAGCTAGAAGGGTAGAGGAAAATTTTCCCTTCCCAGCAGGAACTACTCCAAATGCAACTCTGGGGCTAGGCCCAGCAATTTGTGTTTCAACAAGACTTCATGGTGATTCCGATGGACTAAAGTGTGAGCACTACTGCTGCAAGGGAGTTAAATTTGCTCCACGAAATATAATTAGGACTTGGTTAGTGAAGTGTGACTTGGAGCTGCTTTATGTCAATAAATATTAACCTGAAGAATGCTTGCAAAATTTCCTACATCTACTCTGTAGCTTCTCCCTCCTTCATCTGTCGCCCCCCACCCTGCCATGTTTTCTCTAAAAAGGAGAGCTGGAAGGATCCTGGTCCACCACCACTCTTGGAAACCTTCATTAATCTTGAAATTATAACACAATTGTTAAGTGACAATGACAAATGTGGCCGTTAGAAAGAGGGAGACTAAAGAGCTCATGAAACAAATTTTCATCCTCCTCCCTTTAAAAATTGCTAAGTATCCTAAAATATGCCTTTTGGCTAACATTTTTGTAACTAGGTTTATGTTTCAGAGATAAAGACTGGAAATAAAAACGATGATATTTTTATGTGATGGTATTTATATATTGCCTCTCCTTTCCACTTTTATAGTGGAAGATTAAGTATGTTTGGTCCCAGAATATGTAGCACTAGGTCTTTGTAAGCCTGTTTCTTCTCACGACCAGAGAACAAGAGGTTTGTGACAAATGCTGGCAATCATTCCTTCTTGACAGAGAAGATACATGAGAGAGGGAAAAGGAAAAAGGAAATTTTTTTTTTTTCTATTTTCTGCTCTAGCCAGCGACAGACAGTTCTGGCTCTTCTAATCCCTTCATCTCATTTGCAAATGGAAAAACATATTCCATAAAAAGCAGTCTCTGCTTCTGCAAACACTTGTTTCAGAAAAAAAGTTGATATGAGAAAGCTTTATTTTGGGGAAATTTATTCTCTTGTTTTCCTAAGATAAATATTTATGTAGCTTTGAAAAGTATATGGTATGGTAAATAAAAAAATATTTACTTTTAAAGGAGAGAGAATTCTTATAAAGCATAGAAAATAACCTTCAAAAGCAAATAAATTTTCCCAAGAGATATCTCTTTGTATTTCTTTCTTTCTTTCTTTCTTTTTTAATGTGGGTAGTTCCCTGGCTGGGAATCGAACCCAGGCTGCAGCGTTGACAGCACTGAAGCCTAGCCACTATACCACTAGGGAACTCCCTCTTTATATTTCTTATGTTAGGATTTTTATTTGGTAAACATGTACTAGTTTCTTGAGTCTTGCCTTACTTAGTGGAAAATTAGCAATATATTTTGGGGAAGACGCCATTCCTGAAAAGCATCAATAATTTATTTCCTCTAAGAATTATCAGATTCACTTGCTCTTCAAACAACCAGAAGTATCTGAGTAAAATTTACTTCGTTTTCACTTGTATCAGTGTTTCTTTTAACTGGCTTTGAACCTTCAATAACTGCCTGCAGTCTCAAATGTAGTTTGAACTACCACTGCCTCATTCCTGAGCATTTGAGCCAACAGGTTTGACCAGTCTGCTAGAGTCAGTCCCTCCTCCCCTGCCCTCCAACGTATTTTCTGTGACAAAGTGGGTAAGTTCAGTTGGGAGGGGCAAGGGTGGTCTCTACAGGGCTGTTGAAGGAATCATTTTCTTATACTTCCTCTCCAGTGATATTACCTACTAACTCCACCTTGAAATCCTAGAACCATTTCTACAAAGTTCATTACTCCACCTCGTTAAGCAACAGGCCCCACCAGCTAAAGGCTTTAAAAAAAAAAAAAAAAAAAAAGTAACAGCAAGAATCGATTTTAGTAGTGTTTCCTAATTCCAGCCTATGACACACCCATGAACTTCTCACATTAAGAATGGTGGTAGTGCAGAGGGGCAATCCTAAACTTTTCAAAATCCTGTGACTTTTCAGAATTTATAGGTTGGAGAAGAAATCCCTGACCTATAACTTAAGATAGGTTTTACTTGTACTCATACACACGGCCTGCTTGTCTGACTTTTATAAAGCCCTACATGCTACACATTGTGGGTATACATTTCATAGGAGGGTAAGTAAGACAAGGTACCAGTCTTCAAAAAACTAACAGTAGGGTCAAAAGAGAGAATGTAAACATGTAACAAATGGTGAAGTAGAATGAAATAATAATATAGAAATCTATGCATAGAACTAAGAGAGCAAAGAGGCAAGAGTGACCAACCATGGGTCCTGCTTTGTCCTGGAGTTTTTATGCAGCAACATCAGCAGGGGATAGATCCCAGGTTCAAGTAAACACTCTAAGATGAGAAACAAGGCTCAAAGGAAGGCATCCAGTAATAAGTATAATGTACGTGGAAGTCCTTGACACAGTTTTCAATTATTGTTGCAAGAAGCAGTTGGCATTTGAGTAGAGCCTTGAAGAATTAAACAATTTTAAAATGAGAAGAAGGGTATTCCAGGCTGAGGTAACAGCAGGGAGAAGGTGAGGTGACACTTTGAGACTGAGGAGTGCGATGGGGAGTGAGAGGTCGAGGGTGTGCTCTCCACAAAAGCTGCCTGCAAAGAGGACGTGGCAGTGACGCTGGACCAAGCCCTGATGGCTTTGTGCAACAAGCTGTGGACTTAAGAAAAAATGAAGATAAAGGTGGTTCTTTTACCCCTCTCCCCCTTCAGACAGCATCACCTTTTCTCTGGTCCACCTTGCCTGGTCAAAAATTAGCAAAGGAGAATAAGGAAATCCACATGTTGCAACAAGGACATATTTGTGGCACATTGGTGTCCTAATAAAGGAATTGCAAAGTACTCCATGATCTCTGCTCACCCGGACACCGCTCCTACCAGTAAAGCCACCACTTCTTCCACAGGTACTGAGGCCATTCACTGCATCTCACCATGCCTGACCACCTCCCTCCCCCACCAGCCCCACGGCCACAACCCCCATCACAGCCACCAAGCACAGCAGAAGAAGCTCACGCAAGAGAACGGTGTCAGAAAGTGCACACTCCATGCTGCCAGAGAACGCCATGCTGGGTCCGTTTAAGGAATTCTGTGGGAAAGATCCACGTCAGCTGATGGACCCAGGTGGTGCCTGGCACTCCGCAGGTCCTCAATAAATACCCATTATGTCGAGTTGTAATTGTTTATGAGCTCTTGGTTAAAATAAACGCTGCTACTTTTTGTTTTGTGAATCTTCTAAAGTCAATTTTCTCAATAAATGGCATTAAGAACTTTAAGGAGCAATTGGGATGTTGTCAGTTTTTGAATCTAAATGCTGAAATGTTTCTACCACAGCCCTCATTCTCATTTTAGTGTTATTACAAAAAATTATAAACATGGGATTTCCTAATTCTAAAGGTAATGCATCCAAACAAAGGAGCTCCCCACCCCTACCCCACTATAGGAATTCCCAGTTTCCCTTCCCCTAGTTCTTCAGTTTTCAGTCTCACCTTTTTCCCAGTCCATAACCTTAATCATCTTTTGATCAACTTTCCTTGACGTCTAACCTTGAATCATAAGAACATCCCTACATCCTGCCATAAGATAATTACCCCAAATCTCATTATTCATTTATTTTCCATTATGTAACCACCCAGTGATAGGGGCTTTCGGGCCTTCTTGGGCCAATGCTTTTAAAACTATTAGCCAAATTATTTTCTCCTTGTCTAGGGGCTATCGGTGATGTGGACCAAACAAAGGAGCCCTCTCCCTACCTCACTATAGGTGCCTCTTCCCTAGTTCTTTAGCTCTGTTTCACCTTTTCCTAGTTCAAAGCCTTAATTGCCTCCTTGGTCAATTTTCTCTGGCTCCTCACCTTCAGCAACAGACTGTACCCCATAGGTAATTACTCTGAAACTTGTAACTCATGTCTCCAGCTTTCTGATCACAATCACTACAGGCAAGCACCCCCTTCCAAGCCTTTCTGGATCCCAGCTAGGTCAGTAGTCAACAGGCCACAAGCTCAATGCACTTTACATCACAGCAACAAGGGCTTTGAGACCTATTTCTGGGGTCAGTGCTTTTTAAACCATTAATTCAATTAATTTCTCCTCTTCTAGGGACCATCGGGATACAAGGCTTCCAGCTCATCCCAACTGAAGAAGTCAACATGATCTCCCAGGTGGATCTCAAGATCCCTTCTCCTTTTGGATCAGATAGGGAGAGAGCTCCATGAATCCCTAGTAGGTAGGGACAATGACCACCTTCAGCAGAAAGCAAATGAAGATGAGGCCGCCAATCCCTCAAGTTCCCATAGAGATTTATGGGGATCACATCTCTCAAGAGAAAAGTGGGGAAGGCAGACAGAATAGGGGGATCTCAGGATGCCTCATGGGACTCACCCTGCTGGAGTAATCAACACCCTGATCTCACCCTTTCATTAATAATCTCCACCTCAGGCTAAGCAACCACAGGAAAGAGCTTCAAGCAAATACTAGGAAGTTTGGGGCACAAGAAGCCCACTAGTCTAAGCCAGTTCCTAACACCTGTGCAGTAAGAGTTACAACGAGCTTTATTTCACCTAAGCCTTATTATACCATCATTATAATATGCACATGCCTGGAAGTTCATTAATATTATAACAGACTGAATTCTGGGAAAGAACACCCACAGTGAGAGAAGGTGATGTAATGGACCCCCTGTCAATCAAAAGGTCCCACACCCAGATAGGGGTAACCCTGTACAACTAAATAGAACTACCAAAGCCATGTTAATCAGGGCTCTTGAGACACTTGCCTGCTTGAGACTGCTCCTATCTCTTAGGATTGTACTTTACCCCTGTCATTTGGGTCCCTTGAGCCACTCTCCTGCTCGGGCCCACTCCTACTTCTTTAAAGTATACTTGTTACTTCTAATAAACTACTCTTCCACCATTTTATTTCTGTGTCTCACTCATATTCTTTGTTCAGGACACCAAGGACCTGGATATCACACCGAGAAGGGCCCATTCTCCAATAACACATATACATTATATAAAACTCAGAAAGTGTCAAACTCCCCCCTTTCAACCCACCCCCCCCCAAAAAAAAACAATAACCAGAATCACCTATTGCATTAGTTTCCAATTGTTACTGTCACAAATTACCACAGATTTGACCCTTAAAAAAAAATTGGTATCTTACAGTTTTGGAGCTCAGAAGTCTGACACAGGTCTCTGTGGGCTAAAATGAGGGTGTCCGGCAGGCTGGGTTCAGCCCGAGACTCTAGGGGAGAATCTACCTCCTTGACTTTCCAGCTAATCGAGGTAGCCTGAATTCTTTTGCCTATGGCGGCCTTGCTCCATCTTTAAAGCAAGCAAGTTTGTACCTCTCTGATTATTTCTCCACAGTTATATCTCCCTCTGACTCTCTCCTACCTCCCTCCTCCACTTTTTAGGAGCCTTGTGATGACATTGGGCTCACCTGAATAAACCAGGATAATCTATTTGCTGATTAGCATGTGCACAGGTTCTGGGGATTAGGACGTGGACATCTTCGGTGGGAGGAGGCGTTACTGTTTTATCACACCTCAAATCTCTGTACTCAACAATCATAAACATTTTATTATATGACTTTCTAATATTTTTAAAATTTATACAAGTGCAGATATAAACTATATGTAATAGATTGTTTCCCACTTTAAAGTTGGACAATGTCTGTGTGGGGAATGGAGTTTTCTGAGTAACTGCAGACCATTGTTTCAGTTCTCTGAAGAACACGTAGGTCATTCTTTACTCTGAGCTCAGTTTGTAATTCAGAAAGCTACTCTGAACGTAATAAGAAAACACTGAAGAGTCAGTAGAGGTGGCCTTACTTGTTCCCTTTGCCTTATACAGACGCCAGTGGAAGTGGAGTGAATGCATTACTGTGTTGGCTGGATTTGGCAAGAAAGTTTTAAAACTTCCTTTCTGGAAAGAAATAGGTTTGTTCCAATGAAAACAGGAGCCATTGGCAGTAGCTGGACGTGTTCACACTGGTAACACATCCTTGTCTTAATCATGCTTCAGCCCACTGAGTTCTGTGAGAAGAAAACTTGTTCACACATACAGTCTCATAATTTGTATCGGGGCAACTATTTCCTTCTTCCTGAAGTGTTAAGGTTACACAAATGGAAAGAAATGGTACTCTTGAGGTCAGATATTTCTGTCCTGGTAGGTCACTCAAGAGTCACCATTAAAGACTTTTATAGGATTGTCCTCACAGATGATTCTCTAGGTAGGGGATGGAAAGCAATATAGCGATTCAGGCTCTGAAGGAATTTCAAAATGGCAAAACCTGTGAGTAATCAAGTGAAATCAGAAAACCATTTGGAGTTTACTTAGAGTAACTTCATTAGAACTGCAAAGGATGTGCTGTTTCTTTTTAGAGCACCTTTCCTCAAAAGACAGTAAATTGCTAAATTACTGTGTTATCTCTTATAAGACAGGTAGGAAGTCATTTTGATGAAGCTTATCTTATCTGGTGATAAGGAGAAGGGTCTCTCATTCCAACTCTCCCCTTTTGTTCTTTCCCCCATTTTTCTCATCCCTTTAGACTTCCAATTCCAAACTGGTAAAAGGATGAGCAGCAAGCTAAGGCCAGAGATGGGGTGACAAGAGTAGTGACTCATTGTTTTAATCCAGGTGAGACCTGGACTCTCCCTGTCCCTTGAAATGAAATCAGTCCCCCGATTCCAAAGCTTGTGGCTGACTTCTAGAAATTTCTAGGCAGTTTATAGTCTCAAAGTCACCTCTGGCTCCAAACTTTCGTTTTCTCAGTTGGATCGTTTTTGTGTCTCAACATGTGTCAATTCGTTAATAACATCAACTAGGTAATCCATCACTGAAAGGATTTATTCGGGAAAAGTTAAAAAAAAGACAAAGGTACCAAGGGCCTGAGAACGTGTGTTCCAGGCTGGCCACGTGCATGTTCGGGCTTTGTTCCGAGATGGGTGTGTGTGCGTGCGTGCGTGCGTGCGTGTGTGTGTGTGTGTGTTCGGGACACAGGAAGTAGAAACCATAGAGTTTACAAACAGAATGTTAGGACCATAAGAATTCCAAAAGTTCAGCTCTGCCCACAGACCTTCCAGGCAGATCAGATTTCTTAAAATCCCAGTCCCACTTTATCACGTGTTTTGCTTCTGTTAGGCAATGAATCGACTGGAATGTCACATTCAGGCTCTTTCCCAGTTCTCACACACACACACTCCACAACCACGGGATGGTTCAGCGGTGTCCACCCTTGTAGCTTCCCTGGGCCACGCCGGAAGAGCTGTCTTGGGCCACACATAAAACACACTAACACTGACGATAGCTGATGACCTAAAAGAAAAGGTCACAAACAAACAAACAAAATCTCATGATGTTTTAAGATTTTGTGTTGCACCACATTTAAAGCAGTCCTGGGTCGCAGGTTGGACATGCCGAGTTTACAAGGTTAGTGAACTTTTACTGACGATTTGAGATGGAGGAGGGAGCCATTCCCCCTCCCCCGGGCCTCCCTCGGCCTCACCTGGTGCCTCAGTTTTAAGCCTATCAACTGGCTCCTCCTTCCTCTCTCAGAGGCAAAACAAATTCCACTTGTTTTGTCATGCAGAACGGGCTAGCCATTTCTTACGTTGCCTGGACACCTTTCTGCAGTCCCACCTATTGCTATTGTGAATGGCTTCTCACAGAATTTCCCCAGTACCGTTGCTTCCCTAAGAGGAATTTTGGTTAAGATAAATATTTCAACCCTGTATAACTTATTTTAAAAGTGTTTTCAGTTCAGAGAGGACTAGTGTGCCTTTTATTCCACAAGTATTTTTTGCGTGCTTATTTTACATCAGGGGTTCTTGCCAGAGCTGGGAACCCAGCACAGTGCTGGCCTTTGTGGAGTTTCAGACCCCTCCAGAAGAAATGCTTTAAACAAACAATGGTGTGATTAATTGACAACTCTGGTAATTACCACAAGGGAACCCTGCTGAGTATTATCTGGAAGGACTTGGCAGTGACAGACAGGGGTAAGGAGTGAGGGATAAGAGAAAGTTTCCCTGACAACATTTACGTAGCCCAGGATTAGAAAAGGCTGGTTTACTTGCAGGTCAATTGTTCTTTTCTCTGCAAATGCTGACATTTGTTGAATTTCTGTCCTGAATTAACTGATTAATTCAAGGAACACTTACTGCAGAGCTTCTAAGGGCCTGGGACCGTACTAAGAGTACTTGGAGCTTATATGTAACTTAGAGGAGGTGACAGAAGATATACAAAAACTAAAGAAGTATGAGGGGGGACTTGAAAAACACCCCGGGAATTATCTTCTGGAGGGCGGGCCCTTTGTAGTACAGGCTTCCCCAGCTAGGCGAGTGTTCTAGAAACCCATCTGCATCAGTGCACCAGCTGGCATTGTTGTGAGAGGCTGTGCTTGACTTCAGTGAACTTTTTTCAGACTCTTTCAATGCCATTTGCCCACTTCATGATGGGTGGTTTACATGAACAACGTGAGGCATGACAACGCACCTGCTCACACCGCCCTGAGTGTTCAGCAGTTTTTGACCAAAAACAGCATGACCCTCGTGCCCCACCCTCCCTATTCACCCTATTTTGCCCTGAGCAATTTTTTTCCCCAGATGAAAAACTTCTCAAGGGGAAATGTCTTGCTGATGTGGAAGAGGTGAAAGAAAAAATGGCAGAAGCACTGAAAGGCATCAAAATCGACAAGTTCAAAACCTGTTTTGAGCAGGGACAAAATGTCTTGATAGGTGTTTTGTATCAAATGGACAGTACGTTGAAGGAGACTGCAGTTTAAATCTGTAAGGATAAATACACAATTTTTAATACGTTCTGTTTTTTGGAGGGTGTCCCCCCTTGTATAATGTTTTCAGGCAGTATGAAGTAACAGGAAAGAAGTAGCAGGACAGTGGATCAGTAAAGACCTTAGCAGGTGCGGAGGCCCGGAGGATGAGAAACTCACTGAAGAATGGTTCTGGCTAAAGGAAAAGTGTGTTCAAAGGCCCTGAGGCAGAAACATGGGTTGGCTTTTCTGACCCACAAAGAAAGGTAAGTGGGGCTAGAGCAAGTGAGAGGAAAAGGGCTATGAAGATTTTGGTGTGGAGCTGGGGTCCTGCTTAGGTAGGGTTTTGTAGGCCATGGGAGAAATTAGGAGGACCTTTTTTTTTTTTTTAAATTCCCACTGGCCACTACCCTCTCCTTTGGCATCCATCAATTTGTTCTCTATATCGATGTCTGTTTCTGTTTTGTTTATGCATTTGTTTTATTCTTTTAGATTCCATGTATAAGTGAGAGTGTATGGTATTTGTCTTTCTCCGTCTGACTTATTTTACTCAGCATAATACTCTCTAGGTTCGTCTATGTTGTTGCAAAGGTGGTATTTTATTATTTTTTATTGCTGAATAATATTTATTGCATATTTATACCACATCTTCATTATACATTCATTTATTGATGGACATCTAGGTTGCTTCCCTATCTTGACTATGGCCAGTAATGCTGTAATGAACATAGGGGTGCATATATTTTTTCAAATTAAAGTTTTGTTTTCTTTGGATAAATACCCAAAGAAATATATGGCTGCAATATATGGCAGCTCTATTTTTAATTTTTTGAGGAATCCCCATACTGTTTTTCATAGTGGTAGCACCAATTTACAAACATACCAACAGTGTGTGAGGGTTCCCTTTTCTCCACATCCTCACCAACACTTTTTATTTAGAGTCTTTTCCCAAGAGTGAAATGAGTTAGTAGAGGAGTGACTTATTTGATTTATGTTTTAAAAAGTCATTCTCAGTACAGAATAGAAAATAAGTTATTAGCATTTTAAAATAAACAACCTAAGCATCTATTGAGGTAGTACTAGTTAAGTAAATTACAGTGCATGTATACAATAAAATACTATGAAGCCATTAAAAATGGTGGCATGTCTATATGTTGACATGGAAAGATGTCCACATTATAGTGATTTTGGGGGGGAAAAATCAGGTTACAATATAATGAATGTGCTGAGCTTTATTAAGTCTGAAAAGATATACAAATGTTTATATTGTTTATCTCTGGGTGGTGACAATATAGAATTATTTTTTCTTCTTTTTTGCTTACCTATATTTTCTAGTTTTTCCAGTTGAGGAATAAAAATGGCATATAAAAATAAATTCATGAGATACAGGATTAGAATATGGCCTGACAGAGAAAACATGTAAATACAGTGATGTGGAATTTTTATTTACCGAGAATTTTATTTATAGCTAACCTCAAAACATGAAAACTTTTCAGCACACTTCAAACATATTCATAGAATTTATAATGAAAAACTGAAAGCGTTGATCATATTAGATATTATTCCTTAAAATTAATGTGCTTTTTGGAGTGCTTCTGTGTTGCCTTGTTTTATTTTTGCGTTAGGATTACAAAATATTTCTACTACTGTTGCATTTAAAAGTTCCAATAAAAACAATTTGAAGAAAAGGAAATGAAGGCTCATTGAAATATCTCTGAGCTCCTGGTACCTTTTATGAATTGTTGTTCTATTTTGTTATTGTTCCTCTATTTTTGCTCTGAAGCATTGTATAATTCTGGACTTAGATTTAATTCTTTTTGTTCAAGGGTTTCACCATTGGATGATGTTTTAAGTATGTCAAATATTAGTTATTCAATAAGAGTAGCATGTCTGAGCAAATGTCAATGGGCCAGTACTTAGGATTTCCTGATGGTAGCAGCTTGGGGTTAAGTTCCCTGTAATCTTGGTCTTTCTGAACTCCCTTTATTAATTTCAAAGGAAGCCTTTGAATTTTAAACTTCATGTCATGTTTCATAAACATGTACTCAGGTTTTCTACTTTTTTTTTTTTTTTAGGTTTTCTACTTAGACACTTGCACAAACTGAAAGTTATGTAGTCCTTTGTTCAAGGCTGTCATTTTGGAATGATTTTCTGTCACTATTGTATAAAATAACTTGGATTTCCAAGATCCTCTGATGATCCTTGTCCATAATAATTTTAAATAAATTATGTAGGAGCTATACAACTTACAAATCATGCTAAAGGAGAGGTGTAAACAAAAAGCAATTTTTAAAGCTAGACAGCTTTAATACTTTTAGACACAGTAGCCATAGAGACACCTCTTCATTAGGCCAAAGTGTTGGTGGAGGTCCCTGTTACCTATCTTGGTGAAAAACAGTTTTTTACAAAACAGGAAGATGGGTTCTTGGGTCAAATTTGATGGTTTCCACTTACTGTAATTTTCCTAAAATGTTAACATAATCATATCATGAATCATCAGGATGAGCACTTTATAACAATACTGTCTAATAATTTCATGACAATATTTACTTTATATTAGCTGTTGGGTAGCTGTAAAATAGCACTGGGTTACTCTAATTCCCATGGGCTAATGATAAAAGAGTAGTGGTTAACTTAATAAATGATACATTTGTACCAAGTAATGAATCATTCCATGCTTGTAAGAAGAAGAACATCTGCATGAAGAAAGTAGTGGGAAAATGGAATGATCTCTGTAAGAAGACACATTTAAACTCTTAGGGACACAAGGACCCTAAGACAGCCCACTTTAAATGTGGGTACCACTGCAAATATCATTTGGTTTTAGCAAAAGGGCATAATCCATCACATTAATGTTGTATTTTGAATTTGATTTATTTTTCTAGTCTTGTTTGAATTTAATTTGAAAATTTAGTTTTTATTATAAATTTTATGAAGGCCCTAAGTATAAGATATTTGTAACTTGTTTAATGTTTTTACATATTTAAATAATAACAAAGTAAACACAAATTACATCAAGTCTGCAAGTCTGGAGGTTCTTATATTTTAAAAGGAATCTGTTCCTTACAAACATTTGAGAAACCCTGCTCTAAATTGCAGTGAAAGATCAATATTACCCCAGTGGCTAAATAATACCAAACCAATAATATCAAACTAGAAAGTTCTCTGAAAATTGAATCATGTTTGGCTTTTATTATTACTTCATAAGTGTTTTGTATTCATCTCCAATTACTATTTGAAGGGCATTGGGTCTTAGTAAATTTGCTTTAATTTTTTTTCTCCTAGTAGATCTGAAAACAAATCGTTAGTGATAAAAAACTATTGACCATTTAAAATGTCATTCGTTATTTCAATAATATATATTAAATGAAGAATATTGCTAGGCAAAATAGTTATATACATTTACAGCTCATATATTTATATGTAAATATTAAGTGTATGAGAAGTATAAATATATTTATGTAATAATTGTCTATAAGTAAAAATATAAAGTAAATAAAATCTATACATATATTTTTAAATTAACTAATAATTATAGACTTATTAGTTAATTAATAAGAGAGATAGATAAAGATAGATAAGATATGGTTTTTAGGCTTGAGAAGTTTAAAATCTAGTAGGGGAGATAATGTGAAAACATAACTGCAAAGTAATGGAAACAATTGCTATAATAGGTATGTGAACTGAAGCAAAGAGGAGAGAGGAACTTTGCCTGGAGGAGGAAAAAAAGGGAATTCACTTGTATTAGGACTTATTACTCTCTTTGTGTTATAAATTAGGATTTTCACATTCCAGATTAAGAGGAGAACAAATGGGTATGGTCCTTCCGCTCTGCTTTATTGAGATATTATTGACATATAACATATGTAAATTTAAGGTGTGTAGAGTGATAATTTGATACACATATGAGTATATACAGGGAAATGATTGTGTAGAGTGATAATTTGATACACATATGAGTATATACAGGGAAATGATTACCACATTAAGGTTAGTTAAGACCTCCATCCGGTGTAAGGTTTTAAAATTTACCTCATTAAGCAAACAGGCCCGTTAATAGTGTTGAGAGTGTGGTAGTGCAATTTACTACACACCATAACAATTGCATAATGCACCAAGGAAATGTTGAAATGTCTCCTATTACATAAACTATAATTTAATTGTATGATAACACATGTAAGGTATATAGTGAATAGCACGGTGCACTAGATGTATGCATCACTTAATTCATTCATGCATTTGAAAAACTACCATCTATATGCAAGATATTGCATAGGTACTAATGAGAAAAGAAAAATAAGGCATATTTTTTCTTTTTGGTATGTGGGTAGCTCCCTGACTGGGAATCGAACCCAGGCCGCAGCACTGACAGCGCCAGCGCTGAAACCTTAAGCCACTACACCATCAGGGAACTCCCTATGAGGCATATTTTTTGCCTCAAGGAGATTATATCCTGGTAAGGAAGGCATTATAAAATATAGTCAAGTAAATACACTTTGTGCTAAGTGTCCTAAGAACTATATAAATCAAACATGAACAAATTCAGAGAAAATGCTTAGTCTGGGTATCAGGGTTGACTTTTGGGGAGAACATGAATTTGGGCTTGGTCAAGGGATAGTTAGAATTTTTACAGGTGGCTATTGTAGAGGGAGGGTGAGTGTCCCAAAAGAAATAATGCCTTGATTCCTATGAGCTCATTTGTAGAAGTGGAAAAGGGTTAAGTCATATTTCAGGAACAGTGAGTATGGTAGTTGGGTTTGAGTATAAAGTACATGTAGCAGAGTTGTGGAGGATAATTTTCTTTTCAAAAGATTAATTAGCAATAGGTCATAGGTGGCCTGAACCTCAGAAACAGCAAACAATTCTATTACAATACAAACATTTACTGAGGGTTTGTAATAGCTCAACTGTTGGGAATTAAAAGATGAATGAGGTTTTAAGCCTGTGCCCTTGGGAACTCAGATACACAATCCTTGATGCCTTGGACATAGGCATAGAGCAGTGATTGCAAAATGTGAAGTACGTGCTATAATGAAAATACATGCACAGGATGATGGGAACAATTACTGTGGAATCAGAGAAAACACCAGGGAGGAGGTAGTATTGTAACTGGATCTTGATAAACGAGTGCAGAAAAAACAAGAACATAACGTTTCTTCTGCGTACAAAGACCCAGAGACAAGAAAGAGCTGACTTAGCCAAAGAGCAAAGTAGTGGTCCCATGTGACTTACAGGCCAGTGTTGGAAGTTGAGACTGGAAAGGAAGGTTGGGGTCACAATGAGAAGGGCCTCCTAAGTTATGGTAACGCATTTGGACTTCAGTCTTATTGAGCAGTGATTTTCAATCTTCTGGATTTGCAGTACACCTTCAAATACTAGAATTTTTAGCAGCACAATGGGAAGGATTAAAAGTCTGGGAAAACAAAACAAGCCAGTAGTAATTACAGCACAAACAATAGTACGGTGTAGTTATGGTCTCACAGTGTCTATAAAATCATCCGTAGTTACTTCACTATTCACTTGGTTGACCTTCAGCATGTTTCATTTGAAACATAGTTTTTACTCCCAGACAGTCCTCTCTTGAATACTCCAAGGCAATGTTTTCGCAAGTTCCAGTGAGCACAAGAGAGTTCCCTTGGCATAAACTGGTGTTGCTTCAAGCCTCATCTCTTTTACTGATACCAAGTTGCACTTGAAACAGCTCACACGTTCCACAGATCAGAAGTCGGTTTGACGGAAGTTGCTGTGAAAGTTTGAACGCCCACAGAAATGAATTTTGCCTATTGATCAAAAGATGGTAGGATGTTTGCAGAGCATGCAAGGAATAGGGACACAGTGCTTTGTCTTACCAGTTGAAAATCATTGCTGTAGGCAATAGAAAGTCTTGGAAGACTTTTAAACAGATAGAGCCTGTAACCAAAGTAATGATATGGGCAAGTTAATCAAACCGCCAAGGTCAAAATGGGTTGGAGGGAGAGGCTGGGAGCTAGGAGACAATTTCGGGTCAGTAGTAGGATCAGAACTAGGTTTTCAGTAACAAGGGGTGTTAGAGGTCACTTTATTAAGGAAATACAGGATTTGGCAATTGATTGGGTGGAGAATGACTGTCATACAGAGGAATCAAAGATGGATTTGACATTTTATGCTTAAGTGAATGGAAGAATATTAGTGCCATAATAGAAATAGAATATTCAGAAATAATGTTAGAAATAATAGCTATTTGGGATTACGTGAAAAATCTGGTTCAGGGTAATTGAGTTTTAAACGATAATTATAAATTGGCCAAGATTAGTGATGCCTTTTAGAATATTCTTATTATCCTAGTAAATATCTGGAGAAAATAAATATTACCCAGTATAGTAATTCAGTGTCTTTTACTTTTAGTGTTTCACATATAATGCCCTTTAAGTGCAATTTTGTTTTTTAGGAATTGACTCACCTGCATTTTTGGTGGAATACATTAATATAAAATTGTTCCAAACCCTTATAGGCCTTAAGAAGGAATATTCTGGGGGCTCTACCTCCAGGGAAGTGGGCGTGGCTCTAAACTACTGGCTAAGCCTGGGATTCTAGTAAATCTACTTCTGAGAAACATGTCTGTAAGATCAGGTCCATGGTTTCTACCTTTCCACAGCACAGAACGTGGAAAAGAACCAGCCTCTAGGAGGTAAACTTTAAGCAGAGTGGTAACTAGGTGACTCCAATTTTTGAGGCCTATTGTTTCTCTTACTACAAATGAAGAAGTTAAAAAAACAACTTTCACTAGTTAGTTATTTCCTCAACTTGAAAAGAGGAAAGCAAAAACCCTAGAATAACCCAAACCCACAATTTAGTGGACCCAAGCACAGACTTGAGTGGCTGGGTAAAAAAAGTCTTTTCTTAGGATGCATAAGCCAGATTCAGAAGCTTCACACTGCCTTGGGTGCCCGTGATAATGTCTTTTGTCAGTGGTCTTCATCTTATTACCAGGCATACAAGATGGCACAGGTGATGATTTCACCAGTGTCATACCACTAGGTCAGTTTGAAGCACAAAACACACTTCCTTAACCACTAGGTCAGTTTGGAGCCCAAAATCATATTCCCAGCAGGGTGACGGGAGTTCAGAGGCTGGTGGATGGGGGAGGGGGAGTGTTGAGACGGATAACTCTTCTCTGTCCTCAGTTGTTTCTGGTTTTTTTTTTTTTTTTTTTTTTTTTTTTTTTTTTTTTTTTTTTTTTTTTTTTTTTTTTTTTTTTTTTTTGGTTGCTTCCCTGGCTGGGAATTGAACCCTGGCAGCAGCAGTTTCATTTCTGTTTTCAACAGCATTCCCTACCTCCCCCTTTCATGTACTGCTGAATCCCAAGTTCTCTAAATGAACTGTCTGATTATTAAAGGTTTCAGCACAATTTAATTTTTTTCTGGCACCTGAGCTCTCAGGAAGGTGTTGATGGAATGTGAGTTATAATCGGCACATGAAACTTTAAAGTAGAAGGCACTGTGTTGTCCCAGCTTTGCAGTAAAAGGGACAGGTGAGTGCCATTGACAATGGCCAATGTAAATGCCTAGGTCATTTCTGCATTTCTTACCCCTCTGTTATCAGTAGGAGAAGCAGCACTGAACTCCTGGGTCAAACCCCTGGGGATTCTCCACATTCCTCCCACAGCCCGGGATACAGGTCAAGCATTCTGGTTTGAGGGCAGTACAGCGCTGCTGACAGAATTATGAGACTATATATTATTGTTTTCTCCAAATGTTAGGAGGCTCATCTCCCCCTCACCCCCCACCTTACTCATGTTGCTTTGATTAAGAGTGTTTTCATGGGGCTAGTTTCCCACTTTCAAATGTAGGATGAAATGAAGGAGAGAAGATTACGATTGAATAAAATATGCAACATTCTCTCAAGCCATTCCAACTTCTGGAACGTTTTGGCAAAACACCTGGCTGTTTTTTGAACTTGCCACAGAGAGTGAGCCTTAGGGGCCAGCATGTGAGAGGTGAATGGCCGTGCTTGGGCACATACCTGTATTACTGTGACTGACATGGGTCAAATGAAAGAGCCCCTCACTATAGGAACGTTTAGCCTGCTCTTCCCTAGTTCCTTAGCTCCCCATTTTTGCTTCTTTTCCCTTAGTGCCTAACCTTAATCACCCTGTCAATCAGTTTTCCTTTATCTCTAACCTTAAACAATAGATGGCTCCTAGCCTGAATCATGGAGTGACTTCATCCTGCCTCCTGCTTTAGATAATTACCCCAAAACTTACATAGTAGTTAGCCTGGTCTCCCAGATAGCCTTTGTCCCGGCTTGAGTTACTCATTCAGAAAAATTTGTAATTTGTGTTTGTTAATTGTATTCCCAAAATGTTTCATGTCTCCATCCTTAGATAATCATCCTAAAATTTGTGAATTTGGGATGACAAAACTTTAGTTAGTTGTGCCTGCCAGACTTCGGCTAATTATCCTGGTGGCTGTAAATCTGTCCTTGTTGATTATAAATCCCCAGGACATTCCTGGATAGGTGACAACACCCGAATGGCCAACTAAGCCCAAAGTCAACAGGACACAGACACCAGGGGTCTGAACAGAACTTCCATCATCCAGCTGTCCTGCGACCTGTCAGTGGCTTTGAGGCCTGCTACTGAGGCCAATGCTTTTAAATCCATTAACTGCATCTATTTCTCCTCATCTAGGGGCCATTGGGGTACAGATGATGCCCCCAGCAAGGTTCCAGCCCATCCGGACCAAAGACATCAACATGGTCTCCCAGGACGAACTCAAGACCCCTCCCCCTTTTAGATCAGATAGGGTGAGAGCTCTGTGAGTCCTTGACAGGTAGGGACAACGACCACCTTCAGCAGGAAGCAGATACAGATGAGACCTCCTGTCTCTCACCCAAAGAGATTTAGGGGATCACACCTCTCAAGAGGAAAGTAAGGCAAGCAGATAGAATAGGGGGGGATCTCGGAACCCCTCCCATGGGACCCGCCTGGCTGGAGTCATCACCACCTGATTTCACCCTCTTCTAGTAATCCCTGCCCCAAGATAGGCAACCACAGGAGGTAATTGAGTTCTGGAAAGAAAACATGTGCAGTAAGAAGGTGATGTCACAGCCCCCTGTCAATCAGAGATGTCCATCAAAAGCCCCACACCCATAAAGGTATAGCCCCTTTAAAGAAAAAGGGAATATAAACTATCAAGCCCTTGTTACTCAGAGCTCTTGAGCCATTTTCCTGCTTGAGCCTGCTCCTACCTCTTTGGAGTGTACTTTCTGCTTCTAATAAACTACCTCTTGTTTTCCTTTTAATGAACCTCCTGTTTCACTTCTACACTTTGGTGCATGTCTCATTCAGTTCTTCGCTCGAGGTATCAAGAACCTGGACACCACACTGAGAAGGGTCCCATTCTCCAGTAGCATAACCTTGGTGTGGCCTCAGAGGTCACCGTGTCCCCAGGGACTGAGGGACTGGCTCTGCCTCCTCCAGTTAATAAGGGTCCATTTCCAACAGGAACTCAGTCCTGCCCTTAGGCTATCTGAAAAATAAGATGTACATTTCATCCACATAAATCTGATTTCTAATATTAGAGGCTTAGAGTTCAGTTCTTAATTTCAAGACAAATGTTTGACTAGTTTTGAATGGAGTAAAATAAGTAATTCCTTCTTTGCCTACCATGCAGGCAGGGGGAAGGATGTATTTCTTGTGTAGCTCATTAGCAGGGTAATTCTGGCTTCCATCTTGTAAGCCAACTGGTTGCCTTTGGCTAGAGAGATGTCTATTGTTTTATAATATCCTCACTCCTGGGGCTTTCCAATGACTGCTTCTATTCCTACTTTGCATTTTCTGAATTTCTCATCATGATCTCATAACTAAGTAAGAGTCTACTTATTCATTTTTTTCCAGCTTATTAATGTATTCCATGCCTCCTGGCTGCAGAACTATGATAAAATCACTGGGAAAAAACCCAATAATTAATGAAAGTTATTCCCCCCAGCTTACAACATTCAGAAAAAAAAAGTCTTATTTAAAATCTCAAAATGTAGATTTAACCTTCAGTTCTTAAGAACAGAAAATGTATACTCTGGACTAGAGAAAGATTGCTTTAAAATTAACAGGATCATGCTTGCTAAATATAATTGACATAAGGAAAAATGGAAAGAACCTAATGTCACTCTTAGATTCTCCAAGATCTTCACATTAGTCATTTAAGGAACACTATCCTCTGACAATGAAAGAACAGTCTCATTTTGTCTGTTTTATTCAAATGGGCCCAGTTTTAGTTAGGCAAAAATGAAGCAGTTTTCAGAGCAGACATCTTTATTGACCTGGACATACTTTCATACTTATTTGACAAATATTTTTCTGAACATCTCCTATGTGCCATAACCCATGCCCTCATATAATAACACCATATGTTACTTGAGTAAATACTTTAATATCATAGATGTAAGAGGCCACAAACCTTGTCTGGAGAGATGGGGAACTATCACAGTCTGTGAAAAATCTGGGATTTTGCCCTACTTGCGAGCTAATGAGATAATCTGGTTGTTTCGTGGATGCTGACAGAAGACATGAGATTCCTAGGTCAGAGACAAATGACTATTACTCATAGCACAGCAAGTAGCACTAGCATGATGTTAGTGCCGAGTTCTCAGGCCCTCCCAATCCCACAGGGGACTCAGGTTGGCCTAGATGAATGCCAGTGCATGCCATGGGTTGTGTTACAGAAGAGAAACACTGAGCTTGAGGAATTTACCATTTTTATAGTGAGAGGCATGCAAGATGCTACTTCAGCCCTCCCGATCGTTTCCTGCAAGCACAATGTTCAGAAATGGCCAAGGTCAGTAGTCGGGACTTCAAGTTCTTGGCATCCCTGGCAGGAATGTGCGGGGAGGGATGCTCAGGGCCCAGGATGAATACTTCTTCCAGCAGAAACTTCACTGGTATTTAGGCTGGGATGACGGGCTCTGTGATAAGAAGAGAAGGACTCATTCCAGTCCAAAGGAGCAGTGTTTGTAAAGGCCTTGGGGCGTGAGAGGCCCTGAGAAGTTTCGGGAATCATGGAGAGTCTGGTATGATCTGGGACGGTGGTGATAAATCTAATCAGATAGGCTGGCATTTATTTACTCATCACAGGCTTTACATGCCTTTGAGATTCTGGAGTGTGCCCTTTTGTTTTATTTTAAAGTTCAGAGCATTTTAAACAGAAGTATGAAATGATTGCTTTTCATATTCTATTATCTGGCGATGAGGTGGAGAATAGACTGGAATCAGAAATAAGTTAGCTGAACCTTATACCAGGGGTCTCCCCAAATCCTCACTTCTTTCATGCCCTTTGACCCCTCCTACATCCCCCCCCCCATTTTTTTCAAAGACCCTGTCCTGTTTTCACACTGAGAACCTCGGACACTCACCTTCACACCCGGCCCCTCTCTCCCTTTAACCCACATTGAACGTACTCAGATATTTGCTGATGTACAGTAGGACTGCTTCTATTTAACTTACTGAATTTCATAGTATTTATAGAGTTGCAAACATGTTATTTTCTGGGAATTTATCCACTGATTTTTTTTTTCTCAAATGTCAGTGTTCTGGTAAGAATTTTTACTTGGCATGATATAATTTATAAATCCAAAGTCTAAAAATGGTAAATTGTTAACATTCAATTTATTAAAATGAAATAAAGCACACACAAATACTCAATTTCAAATAGTACTTGACAAATTGGTAGTTACAGTGTAGTCACGGGGACATAAAGTACAGCAGAGAGAATGTGATCAATAATGCTGCAGCACCTATGCATAGTGCCGGGTGGGTACTAGACTAATTGGGGGGATCCCTGCATACGATGTAGAAATGTCTAACTGCTAAGCTATACACCTGAAACTAATATAAAAGAGTACTGAATGTCAACTGTAACTGAAAAAAAAAATTAAATAAGTATATGTGCTAAAAAACAAAGATTAATAGTATTTTTTAATTATACTAAAAAGACATCATGAGGACAAGTAGAAGTATGAAATATTGAGTTTTAAAAATGAACTAATTATATTGAACATAAAGCCGCAATACCAAGTGTTTTAGTTTCCCTGTAAGTGACTTTAAGACTCTGTCAAACTTTGCAGTGTGTTCTGGGGACGAAGTGCTGGTGATTATTTTTTAAACCCATCCTGGGAGAGTGCTCCCTCGGTCCTTGTATTTCTGTCCTGTCACCACTAGAACAAGTTACCACACATTTAGTGGCTTAAAACAACAGAACGGTGGAGGTCAGAAGCCTGCCATCATTTTTACCGGGATAAAGTCAGGATGCTGGCAGGATTGGTTCCTTCTGGAAGCTCTGAGGGGGAGGATCTGCGTTGTTACCTTCCGTGTCTCCTGTTTGTCCCGGCTATGGCCCGTCTCCATATTCAAGCCTGTCATTCTGACCTCGTTTCTGTTGTTACATCTCTTTCTCCGACTGATCTCCTTCATTCCTCTTACGAGGACTGTATGATTGACTTCAAAGGGCCCGCCTCAGTAGTTCAGGATGATTTCCCATCTCAAAACCTTTAACCTAATCATACCCACAAAATCCCTTTAACCTTAAAAGGGGACAATCACAAATTCTGAGGATTATAACGTGGAATGTTTTGTTTGTTAGTTTGTTTTTGGTGAGGTGTGGGGGCAGGGGGCAGTATTCAATCTACCACAATCCTACTTTCCACAGAGTGCGCTGTTCTGTTCGTGTTCCCCAGCTTTACTTGATTTGGGGTTATGGCTGAGATAATTGGGCTCTCTAAGCATGCCATCCAGGTATTGATCTGCTTTAGAATAAATTTAGAAAAACATGTTCTTGGAGCTCAGGGCTTCTGAGTGAATCCCTCTCCATAGAATGCCTCAGTTTTGAACATGTCAGGTGGGCTTGCCAGGTCTGTGCCCCACCCAGCCCCCTCAGTCCAGTGCACTTTTCCTCTAGGCCAGCGGTTCTCGACCTGTGGGTTGCGACACCTTTGGGGGTCGAACGACCCTTTCACAGGGGTCGCCTAAGACCATCGGAAAACACATATCAGATATTTACATTACGATTCATAACAGCAAAATTACAGTTATGAAGTGGCAACAAAAATAACTTTATGGGGGTCACCACACCATGAGGAACTGTATTAAAGGGTCGTGGCATTAGGAAGGTTGAGAACCACTACCTAGACTGCTAAGTGCTGGTGTCTGCCTCTCTTTGTGGGAGAATTGCGCTGGTCTCAGGGAGGGCTCTGCCTGTGCTGGGATGTGCTGGGACAGGCGGGGCATGCTGCAAAAGTTAACGCCCCCGCCCCTCAGCCCCCAGCAGCCCTGAGCTACTATAAAGATCCCAGCACCCTCATTTGTTATAATTTGCTCTATTGAGCTATAATTCACATCATATAAAATTCAAAATGTTCTGCAACCGTCACCACTATTGACATTTCTATCCCTCCCCGCCCAAACCCCCATACTTGCAATGGGGTTACCCCCAGTCCTCATCCATTCATCTACGTGCTGTCTCTATGAATTGGCTTGGTCTATTTATGTAAACAAAATCACACCGTAAGGGGACAGTCTTTTTCAGATGGAAAACTTCAAGGCACATGTTAAATGCTCGTTTCCCCAGCAGGATCGAGCTCATTGCCCCAAGCAGTGGCCTCTTCTTTCCTGTCTCACTTCCCTATTGTACACCAGTGTTTCCTTAAATCACCTCTCAAAGGGCTTGCAACCCAAATCCTTGCTTTAGGGTCTGCTTCTGAGTGAACCCAAATGGAAATACCAGCTATATCAAGTTAACTAGTCCATTCCTCAAACATACGCCGAATATTTACTCTCTGCTTGGCACATGGCTCCACACTGCCTACTCAGCACAAACAAGTGCTGTATCATCCTGCTATTGTGGAGGATATTTAAGCAGGGAATAAAGGCACTAAGCAAATTACAGGTGAGATGAGTGTTCTGAAGACGTGGGTGAGGGAGGGCCTTCCTCTGGATGAGAGCTGAGGAATGGGAAAGTGTTAGCCAGGTGAAGAGGGTAGAGAAAATATTCCATGCCCGTGGACCCACTCCAAGATAGGGGTGAGTGTGGTGCTTTGGGGAACTGAGAGAAACCTGTATGGCTGCTGCAGAAAGAGTTGGAGGAGAACAGCTGTGCAAGGTACTTACCTGCCCTTCCAAGGACACGGGGTCCACAGTCTCCAGCTGAAGGATATGGTGATCAGCAAAACAATCTACATCTGTTGGCTATTTTAGGTGTGCCTTGTCTCCTGAAAGCCACCTTGCCCAAGGTACCCCCTTCCTGAAACTGCCTGTATCTGGTGACTAAGTGAGACAGGGATATAGAGGCACAGTCATCTGGCCCGATATTGTCATGGGCAACACGGACCTCAGAGCTCCTGGGCACGTTGTTGAATGTGCATCGCACCTGCTCTGTCCAGTTTGCTTTGGTCCCTTCTTTCGTAGGTGTTGATCCTTAATAAACATCGTGCTCCTTAAACTCTGTCAGAACTGGCTCCTGGAGGATCTGATCTTCAACAACAAAAAGACAGGCGGGTTTTGTGTACAATAATACTACAAGGTGTCTCCTCGGACACGAAGGTGGTGAGGGTCCTTGGAACCTGATAGGGGTGGAATCCATGTGCGGTGAGGTGAGCAGGAGTGACTTTGGAGTTTTCACTGGAGGATCTGCAAGTAAGTTTGCCTTTGAGAGACTCTGGAAGTCTGAGAACAACCCGAGGGGGTGAGGGTTTGTGATGAGCATTCACATTTTGGGGGTGCATTTAAAATGGATTTTATTCTTTGTATATATTTTTCTAAATTGTCTTAAACGGTAACATTTGTGGATGCCTATGTAAATTAACCATCCGATTCTAATAATATGTCTGTTTGGATTTATGGTCTTTCATTCATGGATCCCCCAGGAGTGTGAGCAAGAGAGAACATCACAGAAATATTTCTTTTTCATGGAGGATGATATTAGATTACATACTGCTGGCATTTTAAATTTTATGTTCTGTCTGGGTAGCAGATTCAAAATGATAATTAGATGCTATTCCAGTGGGTACTTTGAAAAGCACTAAAATATTATATAACTTGAATGTTTTTAACTTATATTAGCTGGATTAGGAGTATCCACATTCCTCTGCCCTCACCGAGTCTGCCCCCAAGCTACAGATACAGGAGTCCCTTCCCACGCTAAGGGTCCTGGGATGCCACAGAAATCTACCTTCATTATAGATGTCGTGGAGCGCATAGGCAGTGGCGTGACTCCAGTCATTAAAGGACTAGAGGTTCAGGGACAGGCGTTGCCATGAGGGTGGTGGCACAGCCCCTGCCTTGCCCATCCTGCTGGGGTGCTGCAGTTGCTCTCCACCTGGCAGCTCCTGGGCGCTCTGGTGTTGCCTCACACAGCCATCCCTTCCTGGTAGGCTGACCAGACGTGTCATCTTAAATGGGACAGGAAGCACTGGTGCTGCAACATTGCAAACGGTACATCTGGTCAGCCTACTGACACCTGGAATTTAGCTCAGCGAGACTAGGCTGACCAGACATGCCGTTTGACATTGGATAGTGTAGTTGTTTTCTTTTTTTTTTTTTTTAAACTATTTTATTGTTTTATTTATTTATTTATTTAGGTATGTGGGTAGTTCCCTGGCTGGGAATCGAACCCAGGCTGTAGTGTTGACAAGCGCCAGCGCTGAAGCCTTAAGCCACTATACCACCAGGGAACTCCAAAGAAATCACTCAACAGCCTAAAGCCTTAAGCCGCTACACCATCAGGGAACTCCTAGTGTAGTTGTTTTCTGTCCCATTTAAAATGATACATCTGGGCGGCCTATTTCCTGGGTCCTCTGGTCCAAGTGCTTGGCGATTTGGGGAGCCATCGCAGGAGGCCATTAGGGACCCTTGACCTAAAGCCACCCTTCCCTGTCCCTCTAGTCACTTCCCCTCATACTGGATTAATGTCCAGTACTCTCCTCTCCTTGAAGGTCAGGGATGGGGTGCTATCTTTAGGGCTTAACAAGTGATTTCAAAGGAAATAAACATACATGATAAATTCCCTGCCATATATGTTTTGAATATGTGAAAATGAAAACAACTCCATTTACATGAGGTTTTAGAACAAACAAAACTCATCTATAGTGATAAAATAAGAACAGTGGTTACCTCTGGAGGTGGGATTGGACTGCAAGGGGGCTTCATGATCTCTTCTAGAGTGAAAACCAAGTTCTGTATCTTGATCGGGGGGGTGGGGAGGGTGGGGAATGTGTGTCAAAATTCACGAAACGGTGTATTTAAAATCTGTGCCTTCTATTTCATATAAATTTAAAAAGAAAACAGGATGAGAGTTCAAAAATGAAAAAAATGACTATAAAACTGATTCAGGAAAGATTTAGATTTCAAAATTGTTTGGCTTTCATTGTTTTGACTTAACGACAGGACTCCCCATCAGCATGCAGGTCAGCTAAGGGATAGAAAAACGTTTTTATCCATAGTCAATTATTTCATGTTAGGTACCAAGAATCTTTCATGAAACAGAAAAATATTGTTTCCACATTTCATAAGCAAAAATGAGCTGGATGAGGTTTGGTACGCATTTCTTTAGCTTTTGTCTGCAGCTACCACCCAATACAGCTGCTCCTACATTTGTTTCCTGGTAACGTTGATGAGGGGAAAATCCGGCTTCCCAGCTGAGGCCACTGTCGGTGTGAAGTCTGCACGTTCCCCCCACGGCCACGTGGGTTTCCCTGGGGAATCGGGGTCCTCCCACATCCCACAGATGTGCAGGTGAGGTAAATGGGTGGGTCTGCATTGTCCCCGTGTGGGGGAGTGTTTGTGGGTGTGAGTGGTCCTGTGATGGAGGGCGTCCTGTCCTGCGTGGGTCCTGCCTTGCGGCCTGAGCTGCTGGGAGAGACTCTGGCCCCCGTGACCCTGAACTGGAATGAACAGGTAGGAATGTAATGACCTTACTTCTTCTTATTCATCTTTCTTAAATTATGTCTAGCTCACATTGATTTCATTGTTTTATATTAGAAGTGTTTGGGGTCTTTATTTAGAGGCTTGGTGATGTTTGTGCGAGCAGAAATACACTGCAGAAAACTAACACTCGTTTATATCAATTAGCTGTGGGAAAATTGGTTGTCGTTACATGTCGTTATGCTTAAAGTCGCCGTTTCCCCCGAGAACCATGGAGGATGTAAAGTGAGGACTTAACCCTATTTCTACTTACAAAGTGGCCACAAAGTTAGGAAATAGAGGTGACTCTGCTTTATTTCCACGTTACGTGGCCACCAATTAGTGTGCAATGCTCTCGGCAGGCAGGAGAAGGTCACGCAGAGTGACCCCAGAGTGGTGAGAGTGGCAGGACGGTCATTTCTAAGACTGGATTGGATGACGTAGTTCTGTGGAGGACGCCGAATGCCGGCCAGGTCAGATCACCCTTGGGTGTGGATGCCAGAAAAGCTCGAGACACCAGATCAACCGTTCAATGTGAATATCACATAAGCAACAAATAGCTTTTTAGTGTATATATCCCCCGCCTAAGTGGGATGGATACGTAGGACATACCTGTGAGGGACATCATGATAGGAAAAACTTCATTGTTTTTATCTGAAATTCAAATTTAACTGGTATTCCATATTTTCATTTGCTAAATCTGGTAACTCTATGCTTGGGGTATACTGAAGGGACAGATTTTCTTGTTTTTTTCCTTCAGTGAAAATCAGAGACTCAAATAGTCAGAGCCTGTGGTTCTCAAACTTTAGCTTGTATGGTAATCACCTGCAGAGCTTGTTAAAACACTGAGCTTCTGATTCAGTAGGACTGGGGTGAGGCCCCCGAATTTGCATTTGTACCATTCCCCAGCATTGCTGGTTCTGCTGATTCCAGGCATCACACCTGAGAACCACTGATGTGAGGCGGCGCATTGCAGAGGTAAGTGCAAGGTTGCTGGGAATGCTGTGCGATGTATCCGGCTTACTGCCCTTCTGCCCTGCACCACGCACCACGCACCACTCACGAGGGACAACCCACCAAACACCGTGTATTGTTGTGTAATGTCAATAAGTCATTTATTACACAGTTGCCTCTGTTTCCAGAATTTATAGCCACTCTATACATAAGTTATTTGCCCCTTTAGTGAATGGATTGCCTTTTAATGAGGGTGAAATTAAAATTTCATGTTAAATTTAGAATAGAATTAAAATTTCCATAAACCCATAAACTAGTAATAGCAGAGAAGCTTTGTTAAATTATATGCCAAATAAATATTTAACAAGGTGAGACACTCAGGAATTTTATTTTTATTTTATTAAATGTCACCACCATTTCTATTAGCAACTTATATAGACTACTCACAGCTTTCATGCAACCTCAGGAGTTTTGGAGTACCCAGAATGGAACTTCCATGCCCTGACTTCTTCCAAGGACCTGATTTTCTTGGAGAAAGATAAAAGAGATTTGCTTGTGCTGTCGGTAGAACTGGAACATGTTGGAATGTTTTAAAATAACTTTAATGCTGACCTATTACCTTTCTACTATCAATATTGTTATTTTTTGGTTTTTACTTTTCTATTTATTGGCCTATTAAAGTTAATCTGGATTTCCTCTTTTGAGGGAGAGGAATATATAGGGGAAAAGCAAAAGAAGGCCACTAGAATGTTTTGCTGGGTGTCTGAGTCCTTTGGCTACTGTTTGGAAATTGTTGATCTACCTCAGGTACATGTTAAAAATCTAAGGATTTCCTAATTAGAGATAAATCCTAACGTATTTTATCGGTGATAGGGTGTCTAGGATTTGCTTTAAAATGCTGCAACAAGAGCAAAGTTGGGGGAAGAAAGATGAAACAAGTTTAGTAAAATAAAATATTGATAACTGTTGAAACTGGGTGATGGGAGCATGAGTTTTTTTATACCATACTATCTTTAAAAATTTATATAAATTAAAAAAAATCTACAGACTTGGCTTATATTTTTGGCGTTGCCGTTAATCGGACAACAAACCACCCTCAAATCACTTAAATATTCTGTGCCTCAATTTCTACACTTGATCTTAGCCAAAAGGCCGAGAAGCGATGTGCCTCAATTTCTAAAAATGATATTGCAATTAATTAATCAGCAAGTAATTATTGAGAGAGACTTCCTGCACTGGGACAATTCTGATGTTAGTGTCTCGATGCCCAGGGATATTGTCACATTACTGGAAAGTGTAATGTACTTAAAAAAAAGTAAAAACAAACCTACTTTCTAAGTAGTATTATCATAAAACCTATTGTTGAAATTCTATGAGTGCAAATGCTTGGAACACAGATCTTTGGTAAATGTCCCAAAGGCTTTCGCTCTCTCTCTCCTCTCTCTCCTCTCTCTCTCCTCTCTCTC
>PVJL010001685.1:0-242543 GCA_004026885.1 Lyroderma lyra | reverse complement strand
ATAAATCCAGAGGGTGCCAAAAATGCATTCACGTTTTAAGAAAGGATAAAACTATTAAATTTGTAGTACTCAATATATACCGATAACAAAAGGTGAATACAAGTCACATTTGACTTCTGTAATTACCAGTGTGCTCAGAGTGGTGACCATCCGCATCCAGACACCTCTGATTACAGAAAACTACTGCTTGAGCCACGAAGACCAAAGTGTCCACTTGTATCGCTGTACATACCATTTCAGTTTCTGCCCAAAGTACCTCTAGTGTAGCCAGTTTTCTATGGTATGCCACATCCTTTAAGGTGCCCCATAGGTAGAAGTCAAGGAGTTAAGTCAGGAGAACGTGGGGGAAACTCAAACAACGTTCTCGAATTTCAAATACCACTTCAAAACAGTCTTGTGCTCCTTGAATGACAACCATGCTGCCGCCATTTTCTGTGACTGTCCTGCCTGTGGCATGGTGACACCAGCA
This sequence comes from Lyroderma lyra, assembly GCA_004026885.1. Lineage (NCBI taxonomy): Eukaryota > Metazoa > Chordata > Mammalia > Chiroptera > Megadermatidae > Lyroderma > Lyroderma lyra. Next base: position 242,074 of record PVJL010001685.1, on the reverse strand, counting down.
TTCATTTGATTAGTGCTGTCTTTTGAGTGAACACCAAACTACACATTGCTACTGTAATTCAGTTCAACTTTGAAAAGTAATGCATGGATAACATCTCTCAAAATATGTATATGTTTTCTTGGCACCCCTGGTATTTACACAGAGAGAAAGAAGTATACCAAACTCTCACTTGGTTATTTTGGAGTTGTTGAATTATGCACTATTTTTTCTTAATACATTCTCCAGATTCTCTACAGTGAATATATATTACTATTATAATCAGAAGGAAAAAAGTACCATTCCTAATGATTGGCAGATAGAATCCATCTTATTGGTGTTGGGGGGACACTTAAGCCAGTTAGAGTAAAATTTGGTGAAATCAAGCATCATTGTAAGTGTGTGACGTTCTAACAAGAGGGAAAATAATATGGGAGCATATACAAGATTGGACAATTAAGTTTACAAACTCACCCTAGAAAAAGTGCTACACTCCTCATAGCTGAATATCACTACAGTCACCTTCGAAGCACTCCCCTTGGGAAGCTGTGCACCGACGCCAGCGCCTAGTCCACCCTTCAGAGCAATTTTGGAGCTCTTTTTCTGGAATGGCCATCTGGGCTGTTGTTGGACCTTGCCAAGGTTATGACACCTTACCGCCTTGTTGGTACAGTGCTGCCAACGTAAGCACATGGTGGCAAGTTCACGAACTTAATTGCCATGTTTTGGGTATGACAACAGCTCTGAGGGCCATTCCAGAAAAAGAGCTCCAAAACTGCTTTGAAGGGTGGACTAGGTGCTGGTGTCGGTGCATAGCTTCGAAGGGGAGTCCTTCAGAGGAGATTAGTGATAATCAGCAATGAGGTGTGTAGCAATTTTTCTAGGATGAGTTTGTGAAGTTAATTGTCCAACCTTGTATTTTAGTTAACATTCATAGTGGTCTTCTTTCCATGGTTTCATCAGTATAACAGGAGATATTTAAACCAATTTGCCTCTTGAAAATAGAAAGCCATATATTTTTAAATTCAGGTCTTTTCAGATCACAAAGAAATGGGATTAGGCATAAAACTCTTCACTTTAAAGTTCCCAGGGAGTTTATGCACCCTGTACTCCATCTCCCGGAATGAGAGTGCTTCGATTACACAGGGCATCAAACAAGCCTTTGCTCTGGCTGGTGATAAAGAACAGATCAGAGAAATGATTGACATGTGAGGCCAGCCTTAATGGTCACAGAAGGTCAAGGCAGCAATTTCCTCCTTCCCTGAACCTGGGACATTAATGCCACGTTAACAGACCCTTTGTAGGAAGGTCCTTGGATGGCTGTGACCCTTGCTCTTCTCCTTGCTCCCCACTCTCAGGCCAGAACTAAGTCACCTGGCAGAGGCGGTGGCCAGCCCCGTGCCCGCCATGCCTCTTTCACTAGAGCACAGTTCAGGGGTTGATGCTGGGCCCTGGGACCTCATAGCCCACTGTGGAACCCCACCTTCCTCACATGACTGAGGGACAGCTGTTTCTCCAGGTGAAACATGGGGGCCACCTGCTCAATAAAGTTCCTGAAGGTTACCGGAACTAACACAGGTCACGTGCTCAGCACCACGCCGGGGCGTGCACGTGCTCAGCATGTGCTCATGCACGGTGCTGACTCTGACTTCCACCCCACCCACCCCTCCATTCATTCGTTCCCTCATTCATTCATTCATCCATTCTTTCATTTTTACTTTTTTTCCCCTGAAGCTTCTGTGGCTTGCATGGAATTGCTGTCACAAACTTTGCATAGTCTCCCTCTACTTCCCCGTCTCATTCGCTTGCTGTCATTTCCATAGAATAAGCTCAGGTCTGGGTCTGAAATTGGACCCTGTGCTCTGAGGCCTCACTCCTGGGTGGTGCCTCCCCGTGCCCATCTCCCCTTTGGCTCAGGAGCCTTGAGGGCTGCGGTGTAGCTGCCCTCTTGATCCCGATGTAGCTGCAGATGGCTTGAGAACGGGAAACCACACATTTGAGTCATGTGGTTGCAGGTTTATGTCCTGCCCCTCACCAGCCGTGTGGTTTCAGGTAAGCCGCTCACATCCGAGGCCGAGTGCCCACCTTTCTCACCTCTGCGGCAGGGACAATGGTCCTCACCTCCAGGGCGATTGAGAGGATTACGGGTAAGTGACCCCAGTGAAGCTGCTAGCAGGGGGCAAGGCACACACAGTAAGTGGTTTTTTAGTGGTAGATCTTTCTTCTTATTTTTGTTTAAGTAGAGACAATTGTATTAGTTATATTAACTAATATAGTGTGCAATATAGTGAATTGACACTTTTATACCTTACAGTGTGATCACCCCACTAGTAGCCATCTGTCACCGTCCAAACTTGTCACAGTATTGCTGACAATGTTTCTCCCTCCTCCTTCCTTCAGAGGTCACCCCCCCTTTTGTTTACATTAGTGAGCCCTGCTAACTTGCCTACTAATGCATTAAAATGCTACTTAATTCAGGACAGCTCCCTTATTAGGAATTAATAGAGGCTCTGTGAGGGCCCAGGCTGACCTTTACCCTGTCAGTTTAACCTTATGGGACAGAGGGAGGCGGAGGCAGATAGGAGAACAGCAGGGTCTGACCCACTCTGCACCCAGTGCTACTTCCGAGCGGAGCGTGGCGCTGGGTGTGCGTCATAGTAAGTACTAGTGTGCCACTGAACAAGTGGGGCATGTCAGGGGGCCATCACATTCAATAAAATAAAAAAAACACCCTTTCATGTGTTGTGGCACCGGGCAGACTCTTTTGCAGGGGGCTGAGGGCTTCTCGAATACAAATATCCTGCCTTCCTGGTGATCGTACAGAAGCCATTTGCTCCCAGGAATGTCACGTGCCTCCCTTGAACTTCACGTTTCCCCGGATAAGCTTTGGAGCTAAGCACTCACTCAGTGTGTCACTGATTTTACATAAACCGTCCCTGGTTTCTGCTGCCAAGGACAGAATGGGCCAGAGCCTCCTCCATGGAAGTCTCCAAAATCTTCACCTTCCCGAGCAGGTACAAGAGGGGAGAGTGCAGGGGGAATTGAAGGTTCGAATTAAAACGTAGCTCGATGTAAACAGTTCTGGTGTGTAGCTCACAGATACCATTTCCCACAACTGCTTAACAAGGAAGAGAGATGTGTGTTTTAAGACACAGAGAAGGCTGTCAGTGTCACCTCCCCAGAGCTCCCCTGTGTGTCCTCACCCTGGGACCTCCAGCCTCGGCCTCCCAGACGCCCCGCCTTCCCCTTAGAAGGGTGTGGGATGGAGCCCGTCTCAGTCACCCTCTCACGGGCCGTTACGGTGTCAAGTAAATGATTACTCCTGCGGGCCTTCGTTTTCCCATCTGTGCATTGGGAAGAATACCTGATTTCCCCAGTCTGTCTTGGGATTGAATTAAATCCCCAGTTTCTAGGGTCTGTAGTATCAAATAGTATCCAGAGATGCGGCAGTGACCTCATGGCTGCGGGAAATGCCGTCCAGGCTCGGTGGGCGGCGGCTTCGATGCTACAAGGAGCCCCTTAGTTCTGTTAACCTGCGCGGGCTGCCGCTGCCCCAGCACGCCCAGAGCACCGAGTCCCTTCGCCAGCTCCTCGCGCCTGCCGTGGGCCCACCTTCGGGTCCTGACGTCGAGCGCAGCGAGGGGAGCTCGCAAAACGGTGTCCACTCCGGGTCCGACCGAGTCTGGCACACACTGCAGGCCCAAATCGATCCAGAGCTCCCGAGGTTCCAAAAGTCACCCTTAAAGGCACATTCTTCCTCCAGCTAACCCCTTATGAATAGTAACTTTAAAAAATTCTATTTGCAGGCAGGGTGAGAGTGACAGAACTCTCAGAGTGAAGAAAGCATTTTCAGTCGCCCTTAGAATGCAACGGAAGTATTAACAGCTCTGCCCCTTTCAGCGGATAGGAAGGCAAGATGCGTGGTTTTTCTGGCGAAGCGGTGGGTAAGCAGGGGTCTTTTCCCACTGATAAAGCAGCAATGACGAGAAGAACACCTGACAGATGAACAGAGAGAAAAACCCACCACCTAGCAAAAGACTGATTGCAGTGTCCTTAGCAAATAAACGGGTGACCGACCTAAGCCACGCGCGAGAAAATAATGGACTTGGATATTATTTGTAAATGAAGAGAGACGAGTCCTTTTTAAAATCATACAAATTAGAAAAATTAGTAATCAAACATTGCGGTCATTTTTATATTAATGGCATTTGTCTTTAATTTGTTTAATTTGTCATTGACAGTTTGTCATTTATTAAATGAGCAAATTTGGCAATGCCTATTTTAAGAAAATGCTCAAAGAATAATCTTGTAACATCAGGTTAGAGACACATTATATAAGGTTGGATAATTACTTTTGCGAACTCATCCTAGAAAAAGTGCTGAATATCACTACGGTCACCTTGGAAGTGCTCCCCTTGGGAAGCTGTGCACCGACACCAGGACCTAGTCCACCCTTCAAAGCAATTTTGGAACTCTTTTTCTGGAATGGCCATCAGAGCTGTCATTGCCCCCAAAATCTGACAATTAAGTTCACAAACTTACCACTGTGCACTTACATTGATTGCACTGTACAAATAACTCAGTAAGGTGTCCTAACCTGTCAAGGTTATGATGACAGCTCTGATGGCCATTTCAGAAAAAGAGTTCCAAAATTGCTTTGAAGGGTGCACTAGGTGCATAGCTTCCCAAAGGGAGACTTCTAAGGTGACCGTAGTGATATTCAGGAAGGAGGGATGTAGCACTTTCTCTAGGATGAGTTCATGAAATTAATTGTCCGACCTCGTATGTCCTGAAGATAGTAGGAAGCAAAAGGGAAAGTGAACTTTCCCTAGAGTGACCTATAGTAGCCACTTTACTGGTAAAGATGCTCTAACAACCTTCATTATCAATCAGGACTTGGTTTGATGTGCAATTTTATGGGCTGTCTAACTCATCAAATGAAGTACAGTTGAGAAAATACTTGGCTAGGGAAAAAGTACCCTGCCACTTTGCTTTCCATCAACTGAAAATCCAGCCAAGTAGCACAAGCAAGGACAAATAAGCTGAAATATGTTATTGGAGGAAGAAATGTTAAAAGGTATTTCCCCCACAAACTGGCCTGGCTCAAGGCAGTCGAGGGAAAGACTTGGCTGCCCTGCTTGAGATGTATGTACCCAGGAAGACAAGTGCTTGCGCGCCTTCCTCTATTCCCCTAACACTTGAGTGTCCATCCTGTCCATCGGTGTTTTGTGGTACAAAGGTTGCCTCCTCCCTGCTCTGGGCCTGATGCCTTGGGTCCCTTTCCCTTCCCACTCCCCTGGTGCAGAGCAGCAAGAGTTTGTTAGGTGTCCTGCACTCTCTGCAGCCATGCAAAGACAAGAACCCCCACTGGAACATCACCAGCACCATCAGCACCACCAGCACCCTCACCAGCACCCCCACCAGCACCCCCACCAGCACCCCCCACCAGCACCCTCACCGACGTGGCACTCAGAGCATCTCCAATTCTGCATTCCCACCTGGCATTCCCCCAACAGTACCCACAGGGGTGGAGCTTTCCTGACACCTGTCCACATTTGCGCTAGAATTTGGCCCGGGGGAAGGGAACTGGAGGGTCTCGTGCATTTCTGAAGTGGGGGCAGCCGAGGTTGGTGAAACTCGGGAAGGTGAGCTCAGCACGGGCACCTGGAAGGCTGCTGGGCCGAGCCCAGGCAACCGATGGCGTTCTTGCCAGGCAGCAGCGTCCGACGCCTGGCAGGTACTCCTCCCTGGGCCTGGTGTCCCTTCCAACAATGGCGGGGGTGGGGTGGGGTGGGGCTGTGGGAAGAGAAGCTTCTAGTGCAGACCCTGTTTCGGGGTTCCTGTGCTGCTACTCACTTCTCAAATCCTTTCTTTCCTCTTTGAAATGGGGAAGAAAGTCATGATCTGTCCATCTTTATAAGCGATTCATGAAAAGGGATTTAACAAAGAAAGAGGCCCTTCTGCCTGCCTCACTTGCACTGACTTCTGCTCCCTCTGCCCCGCCTCCGCTCCGCTGTCACCTGCTCGCTCTCAGTCCCAGTTTTGTCGTTGCTGGTGGGGCAGCAGGTGTCACCTGGGGCAGCCTGACTTCGTTTCTCTGCCGCATCAATCAGTCTGTGTTTTCAATGGCCCCTTCTGTTCTCGCTGTACCTTTAAGTCCCCCCCCGCCCCCAATGGAGCTGGCCTCCTAACTGAAAACGTACCTCCTTCTGTTCTGCATGTCACACACAGATTCCCGGCAGACACCCCATTCTGCTGCTGTCTCTACAGATCACATGGACGAAAAATGCCAACTGCACTGACGTTGGTCTGTTCTCTAATGATTAACTGCTTACTTGTCCCAGCAGATATCCCCATGTGTCTGTGGGTCTTAGCACATAGACAGCTGTTAAAAAAGGTGTACCAGGTAAATATGTTCTAGAATACCACCAAACTCTGTGTTTTAGACTTTGATTGGAAGTGTGGATACTACTAAAACCAACAACAACAAGATTTTAACCAAGCCCTTACAGAAAACAAATGTGACATATACAACCTGTCTCTCTCTTTATCTTTCTCGTTAAGCATGGGATACAGTAATACATGTTTGTTTGTTTGTTTGTTTGTCCCATATAAACTTTCCCCTCCATTAGGTCTGGTCAGTCATATTTAAAATATAGGAATCCTGTTCATTAAAATATCTTCATTAAAATGGAGATTTCTTCCCTTAGGAAATTGGTGGTGCTTTTCAGGGGTGTGAACAGGGGGACTGCTGCCACTAGCAACAACAGAAATGAGACATTACTGCAAACGTTTTAAAAAATCAGAACAAAACTAATTTATTTTAATTCTGTCTTCATTGTACACCACAGATTGGTGAGTAAACACAACAAAATTATGCTTTTCTTTTAAAAGTGTCTACTAAAGATAAAAAGAATAAGGTAACAATTAACATGTAGTTACATTAAAAAAATCTGACATACATGTTTCTATTGCCTGTTAGCTTGTTCTAAGCCTTTTCAACTATTACAAAAAAGAGAAGTCGTTGTTCAAAGGCAAATGTTCAGTTCAGTTGGTACAACATTACAGTACAACTAATAGCATTCAAGGAAGGCAACAAGTTGAGCCTTACTTAGCTTCTGAGTGGGAGGCCTACGGAGCGATTGCTACAGAAGGCTCGGTGCCGCCTCCCGGCTGTGCGTTCCCGTGTCCGGGCTCGTGGCGCTGCCTGCTGATGGCTTCAGAGGAGGGGTCATGCTACTGGGGAACCCCAGCCTGTCATTGATCATTGCATTGAGCATTGTAGTTAGACCAGCATTATTGAGTTTAGCACAACAACTAAAACAAAATAATAATAATAATAATATAATCATAATCATAATAATGATAAGCATAAAAACCAAACACACACTGGAAGCCTGGAGACACTGCCAGGCGTGTCAAACCTTGCGACGCGCTATACTAAAAAATCTGAGTGTCCACCCGCGCCCTCTCCGCTCGGCCGTGAACTGGCAAAGTCAAAAATAGAAAAGTCTTCAACGTGTCACTTTTGCAGAATAAAGCAAAAATGTCTTTGTGCTCCTTACTACCAGAAGCAAAGTACCCACTGAGTTACCACATGTAGTAGCTTCTGGACGTGTCGACCTGGGTGGGCTTGGCGTCTGCAGACCCGTCTTTGTCTTTCTCGTTGTCGCCTTCCCAGAGGTTAATGAGTGGTGGGTACAGCTCATTCAGTGGGATTGAAGAGGTCTTTTGCATGTACTTTTTTAATGAGTGGTGGTAGTTTTTTCTCTTAAACCTTTTGGCAATATACACGGCGATAGACGCAAGGCTGATGACGGCGAACATGGACCCCATGACCGCAGCAAGGGCCGTGCTGGTTTCCTGGTCGGAAACGTCCAGGGCGAAAGCAGAGTGTTTGGTTGTGACGTTCACACACGACCTCTGAGTCTGCTGGTGGATGTTGGACACTGTGAGACACACTTCGTAATCCGTGGACGGCTGCAGGTGTGTCAGGTTGTACTCGTGGACATCTACGGGGACCCTGGCCGTGTATGTTATGTGTGGGTTGTCAATCTTCATGGTGGCCGATGACCATTTTAAGTTCGACGTCATGACGTTGGAATTCACCTTCCAGGACACTAAGATCGAGTGGGATTCTGTCTGCTTGACATATATTTTCAGCACCTGGGTACCATCCAGAAGGGTTCCGTTGACCTTAATCGTCACCACGCGTGTGTCTGCCCCTTCGACATTCTGGGCGACACAGGTGTATCTTCCTGAATCTTCGATTTGTATGCTGGCGATTTCCAAGGTACCTTCACTACTGAGCTTGTATTTATCAGAAAGCATTTCCACTGTGATCTTGTTTCCAACGGGCGTGACCCAGTACATTTCGGGTTCTGGCTCAGCCATGGCCCGGCAGTCGAGGAGCACCGTGGTGCCGATGTCCACATTTAAATGGTTTGGGAAGGTGTCGTGGGCTATCATGGGGAGGCATTGCTCACTGGACTCCTGGACCAAAGCCTCCTTCACCTGCTGTCCCCGGTACTCGGGAGGCATGGCGCAGAACATGGACAAGGGCTCCATGAAGCGGATGTTGGTCTTGTTGGAGTTGACCCAGTGGATGACACAGTCACACCGCAGGGGGTTGCTGTGGATACTGATCTCACGCAGGTTTGGGAGCGACTCCACCGTCTTCCGGTAAACGGCATTCAGTGCATTGTTGTTCAGCATCAGGCTTTCCAGGGCAGGGACACTCCGGAAGGCCAGGCGGTGGATGTAGGAGAGCTTGGGGTTGTTGGTGGCTTCCAGCTTGGTGAGCTCCGGCAGGTTATCCAGGGCGTAGCGGTCCACAGACACCAGCTCGCCCATGTTGTTTATGCCCAGCTCCTTCAAGCGGAGCATGTTTTTAAAATCCCCTTCTTGGATTTTGTGGATAGGGTTTTTGTTGAGGTCTAAGAATTTCAGATTTGGAACCTTCTGCAGGGCGAGTTGAGGGACCTTGACCAGTTTGTTGTCATAAAACGACAGGCTTTCAAGGCTATCCAAGCCCACCAAGGCATTGCCAGGAACATCGGTGAGATACATTCCCGCCAAAACCAAGCTTCTCAGATTTGAGAGAGGTCTAAAGTTCATGTCCAGGATTCCGATCACAGGGTTTTCCCCAATCATGAGAATTTCCAGGTTGGGCGTGGAGTCAAACCAGCGGCTGTCGATCACTTTCAGTTTGTTGGAGTTGAGGTGGAGCCTTAGAAGATTTTTTAAGCCTGAAAAAGCATTAGCAGAAATAGTGCTGATCTGGTTATGATTGATATAGAGCTCCTGCAGGTTACTGAGGTCTTGCAGACAGAAGTCAGTCATTTCTGTAATCTGATTCTCCTCCAAGTGCAAGGTTGTGAGCTGGCTCAGGTTGGCCAGTCCCACCTCCTTAATGCTCGTGAAGTTGTTCTGGGAGAAGTCAAGCTCCGTCAGGTTGAAGAGCTGCTGCAGCTCGTCCACGGTCTTGGCGATGTTGTTGCTCTGCAGGAGAAGCACCTGGGTGTCACTGGAAAGGTTGCCGGGGATCCTGGTGAGGCGGAGGTCATTGCAATCAACGGTGGTGGCCTCTCTGTAGGTAGACTGAGGGGTGAACCAGGGCCTGATCTCACACACACAGAGTTGCGGGCACTCACTGTTCTGGAGGGAGGACCCAGTCAGTGATGTCGTTAGCAAGCCCAGCACTAGGCGGCAAGCCGCTAGAACAAAGCTGGCCCTCGCCATGCTGGCCTCCCGAGCACACGCCACCTGACACGCCGAGGCTTAACAAAAGGGGACCAGGACACGGTGATGCGTGGGCCAGCAGGCAGGAGATGCAAGCATTCAAGCCAAGTCTCAGCAGAGATGTGTACAATGCCACAGTCTGCAGGAATGGTACAAATCCGGAGTCTGCAGAAGGCAGGAGGCACTGTGGTACAAGTTACTTTGGCCCGATCGAAGTCTGGAGAGGTGCCTGAAAATGAGATTAGGACAGATGTTATGTTTATTCCTGAGACTTTCTACATCACAGCCTTTCTTTGGTCTCCTAAAAAGGCATAAGCACTCGCACATCTAATAAGAGAATGTTCAAAATAACTAAACAAGCTTTTCAATTGCAGAACCCCGCTCCTGTATTCCACTTACTACACTAAACTGGTTATCAATTTTACAGTTAAATCAGGACTGCTTATATTATTGGGTGAATCATTACAGACACACGCAAATATGTAATAGAACACTCAGAAAAACCCACAGAGGTCATTTCTTTAAAAACAAAAGTGATTTGAGAAATTACACATTTATAGCTCTGAAATAATCTGAAGGCCAAAAGCAAAACATGAAAGGCAGTGTATTTAAGACTCAGAGTTCATTTTTAGTTATTTATTTTTCAATTAATACTTCATTTGTTTTCTGCAATTCTTTCTTTTGCAAATGATACATTCTGTAGACATACTCAACCAATGCTTTTCTAGCTCAATTGTTCTTATGTGAAAAATTAATTTAACACAACTACAAAAGGAAAATATCACTTTTTAAAATGTTCTTATAGCCACATCTGATTTTGACTGTATATGGATTCCTTCAATGTAAAGGAATCCATTATATCATACCACTGGTCTTCACTGAAAACACAAACATACTTATGCTGTATATACGTATAACGTACAATTTCATCAACCTCATGAAAATGTCACTAGCTACTTAGTAGCTAAAGACCGTGAATATACAGTAGACTCCCAGTTAACTGGCACCCATGGGGATTGGGAGATGCCAGATAAATGTAAGTAGACTCTCTGTTGGTTGGCACCCATGCCAGATAAATGTAGTATCATTTCTTTGTTTTGTTTTGTTTTGTTTGCCGGTTGCTGGAGTTCCAGTTAATGGAGAGTCTGCTGTATAAGATGTACTATTTAAAGTGTTGAAGCCTCAGCTTCTTCAACTATAAAATGGGGTTGATCATGCAAGAACGTCTCATAGAATTATTGAGAGAATTAAGGAATCTAGGTAAAGCTCTTAGTACCGTGCCTGACAGATACCAAATCCTCCCAAAGATTAATTATATTTATTATCTTATAGTTTTAGCTAAACAGTGGTTGTTGGAGGACTAGAGAAAGAAGGGAGGCTGGGGATGTTTGGTTTTATTTAGCCATCATCTATTGGTTTGAATAAAGTCTTCTGACATCATCGCTTATGTGCTTGTAAAGATAACTTTAGTAGTGAATAATTCTTGTTTTCTGATTCCAATCATGTGTTAAAAAGCCAAATCAATCTGGTATCTGTCTTGTTTTCTCAAGATGAGGCCAGTCACTTGCTAAAGTGTTAAAAATAGGGTTATATCTTTTCTTACATTTGTGTTTTCATAATGAACTTCACCTTTGAGTATTAAAGGAACTTCAGTGTCTTGTGTTTTCTTTACCCTCATAAGATTACTGCAAGGATTCACTAAAACACAGCATATGATACGCTTAACGCCTGATGTTCAACACATAGCAGCAAGCTTTCAACTCATATGAGCTGCTGTTATCCTTTTAAGTTGCAAAACTGTCATTGTCCTTGTGATTGACCAAGAAGTATAGTAATACAAACAGCCAGTCCTAAAAGTTGTATATTTGTCATATGTTAGTAGAAAGAAGGAAAAGTCCCACGTTATATTGTTGTTTTAGAAAATATACAAACCAAGTTACTGCTCTAACAAAATAAAATGTATGCATATCACACAATCCAGATCTGGCAATTTGGAGGTAAGAGACAGAAGTGAATGTTACTGCGCCCTGTATTACACATGTGCAAAACTCTTCCCTCTTATACAACTACTTGCTTCTGACTTTTACTATAATCTGTAAAATGAAAACATACTTAGAGAATTACATATTCTAAACATTATTACCTCCACAAATTTACTTCATACCCATGAGAATGGCCACCATCAAAAGAACAGAAAATACATGCTAGAGAGGATGTAGAGAATTGGAACCCTTGTGTACTGCTGGTGGGAATGTAAAATGGAGTATCCACTATAGAAAACAGTATGGAGGTTCCTCAAAAAGTTAAAAACATATGATCTATATGATACTATATGATCTAGCAGTCTCACTTCTGGGTGTATATCCAAAAGAATTCAAAGCAGGATCTCAAAGAGATATGAGGTGTGATTTAAAAAAAAATACAGAGGTAGTGACTGCTGCTGAGTGCCATCCAGTGGAAGGGAGGGACCTTCAATGCAGGATATGGCACATCAAACTCAGTAACAGTGTGTGACAAGTTTCAATTTGTTCGGTGCAGTCAGTTGGTTGTGAGCTACGGTTGAGAGAAGGTGTGTTTTAAAGTGTGCCGGATCATGAACACATTCGCATCAATTTCTGTCAAATAAAAACATGATGGTGTGCCCTCAGGATCCACCTTATTCACTGGCTCTGGCACTGTGTGACTTCTGGCTCTTCCCCAAAGTCAACATGACCAGGAAAAGTCTATGTTTAGAATTGATTCAGGACATGGAGGTGCCACGACAGCACAACTAGTGACACTCACGACAGAAGACTTCCAGAACTGCCTCAGAAAGCGGCAGGAACGATGTGTTCGAAGCGAGGGGGAGTGCTTTAAGTGGGATTAATGGCAATGTGTCTTTTACTGTAATAACTTTAAAATTTAAATATTCACCGTATTGTTTGGTCACATTTCGTATTTGTATATCAGTGTTCACTGCATTATTATTCACAATAGTCAAGAGATGGAAAGAACCCATATTTCCATTAGTGGATAAATGGAAAAAGGACAGGCAGCATATACCTAAAATGGACTGTTACACGGCCTTAAGAAAGAAGGGAGTCTGTCACATCAACAGTACGGATGAACCTCCAGGGCGCCCTACAGATGAAATAAGGATTTATGCATGAGGGCAGAGACTGCTTCCGCTCCTATGATGTAGCTAAAGGAGCCAGAATCACAGAAACTGTAGGATGGTGACTGCCAAGGGCTGCAGGAAGGGCAGGGGGGCATGAGTGTTTGGACATTGTATCAAAGTCTGCGACCTGCTGCACAAAATGAGAGTGTATGGGACACCACTGAACCGTGTACTTAAAAATGGAAGGCGGTAAATTTCATGTTTTTTCTTTTAATCGTTATAAAGTAAATCATACTTCAGGCCAACTTTTATCATAAACATACAAATTCATGATCTTAAATTCTATAGCAAATTAAAAAATGGCTGGCACAGATTTTTTTAAAAAATGAAATGGCTTGTTTTCTAGGGCCAACTGGACTAAGTCGGTGAAATGTGACAACAAAACCATGTCCTGCTAATTGCCAGAATGACAAGTCTGACAGTTTAAAGAAACAGTCCCTTAAACAGAACACTGTGGCTTTAAAGGCCCAGAATCGGCAAAGGACACATGTCAAAGAGGCTGACAAACAATGATATCCTTACATTTCTCCAAGTTCTTTCTCCAACAAGATGTATTTGGGGCACTCTGCTCTGAATGTAAAATTCCAAAGGAAAAGGACTGCATGGTCATCACCATCGGTGACTTGGCACTGACCCCCAGCTCCCCCATGAAGTCGGTTCAGATGGGATGGTAATGTAGGACTCTAGGATCCTCATGCATGCAGTTCTTACAGAGCTCCAAGGGGCACGCAGCCACAGTAACGATGAGTACGTAAATTCTCTTTATCCTAAAAACCAGGTAGCTCTCAGCTTGGAGAAAGAAATCAGGTAGCTTATCTGATTTCAGATTCTGACTTTCTCACTTATTAGATGTGTTTACCGTATACAATCTAAATTCTGCGTCTCGACTTCCATACCTAAATGAAGGCTAACTATACGTGCTTCATATATGAAATTTATGACAATAAAGTAACCCGTGTGAGTGTTCAGCCCAGAACTTGGGAAGGAGTCCAGCACAGAGAGAGCGCTCAAATACTTACTTGTATCTCTGGACCTCATCAAGTTTGCCCTTCAATTTCATTCTCACCCTGTAGGCTTTGGGGAGGTAGTGAGTAAGCACATCTCTTCAAGGGATGGGCATGATAAGTGTTTGGAAAAAAATAATCATTTTTATTATTTATCATTTCCATTAGATTTTCAACCAGTATTACTGGCATCAAAAGTATTAGAAAGTCAGAGACCAAATGCTGCCCTGTGGCCAAGTTAAAACCCTGTGCAGGTGAGCAAATCATGAAACGCAACCTCCAACCTGGAAATTCACCTCATCTCATAGACACTGTGGTCACAGCAATGAAGAATTAAAGTTATGATCCCCCAACATGTGAAGAAAAATGCCTTCTTAGGACATGTGCTTTTATGTACTTTCTTTGGTGATCAAATCCATACCACATACATAATGTTTAGAAAAATCATTCTGTTAGCTTTGTTGGTCCCCAAATAGGTCCAGGGCTAACACAGCATTCAAATTTGCTTATTTTCTTCTGGGAAAGGCTTGAGTAATGGGGAAATGGGTTTTGTTGTTGTTGCTGTTTGAGTAGAATTTCCTCCTATGTACAAAATGCATTGCCTCGATACAGATTCTCCCTCTAGGCCAGAGCTGGGCAAGACGTCGATCGTGGTCCACCGATGGACCATCAAGCAATTTCAGGGTAACTACCTGCATAATGAAATAAATAGCTAGTGGGTGGGGACACTTGGAGAAGTAGCCCTTGCCTTGAAAAGGTCTGCCCAGGCCTGTTCTAGATACTCTCATGGGTGGGGGTGGTGGGAGAGAGCCTGGTGGGGGCACACTCTATGGATTGACCTCTCCCTGTGCCCAGAGGGCAGGTACTGGTGCATGGTTGCCAGATTCATGAGGTCCATGAGCTTTTGAAATGGAGTTTAGGATAGAGTGTGGACACTGGAGACAGATCCGGTTCCAAACACAGTTCTGTGACCTTGAGCAAGTAATTGAAGCTTTCTTTCTGGGGCTCAGTTTCTTTTCTTTTCTTTTCTTTTTTTCCTTTCTTTCTTTCTTTTTTTTTTTTTTAAAGAAAACGGAGATCATAAAACCTACTTTGCAAGGGTGGTGAGAAGAGATGTTAAATGCGAAGCTGGCAGAGCCCGGCACGTGGCAGGTGCCAGTAGATGTCAGGTCCCGTTATTACAGGGTAATGTCTCATATTGGATCGGACTCTCTTTATGGGCATTGAGCACGACAGGGGGCAGGGAGCAGCTGACATCAGTAGAGGGTATCTTCTGTGGTACTAGCAACTGCAGGTTCTGAACGGTGGCCAGGGCCTTCTGACAGCGTAGGGGGCAATGCGGTAGAGCCAGAGAGAGGGAGAGGTTACAGCCAGTTCTTTGTGTGGGCTTGTTTTACTTCTGTAGGGAAAGAAGGCCTTGCCAATGCGTTCTGAACTCTGAATCTGGATGAACTACTTTTGAAGACATTAGTTTCTCGGACTTTTTAATCTGGCCCCTGACTCTTTCTGACTTGGATTTCTTTCTCTAACCATTTTCCAAAAGGATGTTCACTGTCCATACATTATCCAAAGTGAAACACTCTGTAGTAGAGCGTGTTAGTGATCACAGAGGGAGGGTGTGTCTAGGAGGAAGAGTGGTGATAGTCTCTGCGACGCATTAGGGGACAGTCTCTCGTGTCCCCTTGCAAGGACATACAGACTGCTTTGCACAGGAACTGTTCCTGAGAGCCCGCATCAGTCACCATGAGCAGCGGGGCCGCGGGGCTGAGCATGTGGATGCAGGGAAGGGAGGGTTCACCACGAGCTTCCTAGATGACCTTGAGCCAGTCTCGTAACTGTGTCCTGTATTCATTACGTTAAAGGAAAGGTTCACAGGCCGAATGGAACCTCAGGAAGTCATCTTATTGACATAGTCTCATGGTGTCATGAAAACCTGTACTTCTAGTCATCGTCAGAGAGGCAGCGCTCCCTCCCTCCCTCCTTTCTTCCTCCTACCTCCTTTTTCTCCCTCCCTTTTCCCTTTGTTATTATTAAAATGTCATGGAGGTACAGAGTCTGGTTATTCCCCAGATCTCAAACTTCAGTGCCATCAGAGGTTGGGCCAGTGGTCAGTGGAGTCTGACAGTCGTAAGAAGCTGGCGTGTGCATGCAACTCCAAAAGCCCTCCCAAAACATGCTAACTGCCCAGGCCAAACAAAACCCACCTGTCTTCTTAGAACTTTTATGGCTTGTGGCCACTTGGCTAGGTCTAAATTACAGAAGTGTAGTAGTAATGCTTAGCTAATGGTAGTATTGGATAACTAGATGATTCCTGGCAAACAGACCATATGTGAAACGTGATCATTAGGAACTCAGTGTATTACAGCATGCATCTTTTCCCGAAGAAAACGTCCTCAGTGCTGCTTTGTAACAGAGCATTATATTTATAGAAAATTCACTTTGCACTCCTTGTTTCTGAAGCCCTACTTTGAAAGGCAGAGAGAACCTCAGCAATCCTTTGGGTGATCTGAGATGACCCAGTTCATTGGCAGAGGAACAAAATTAAACCCACAGCCCTTGATCCCCAGTTCTGACCACTTTACATGTCTGTGTTGGTTTTTCTGATTGCCCTTTCCATCATTTTATTTCTCCTTCTTGTATTTATGATTATTGTTATTAACTGACCATGACTCAGAGCTCCCCCCGTGTGCTTGGGCGATATAAATGCACTGCTGTACGTGGTGTAAGAGGATGGTCACAGTGACCTTTCATTTCCCTTTATTTTCCTTCCTTTTTGGAGCCAGGGCAGACGTGTCACACCACAGGTTCAGTTTCAGCTGATGTTTCTGGGAGAAGCCTGGAGGCACTGCTGGTCTCCATGCTGAGCATGCACACTGGGGTCACAGTTCATGCAGCTTCTGAGAGGAACTGGCCTGGGCAGCACATGAGTGCTTGCAGGAGGGATGGCCAGGCATCGTAAAGAGGGCAGGCTGGGCCGAACAATTACAAGAGAAAAATTTTAAAACAAGAAAGGAAGGAAGGAAAATGAAAAGTGAGAAGCCCAGATAGAGCTAGCAGGCATGACCCCGGTCCCCTGGGTGGTGCGGCATGGCGGGCAGGTGTTGGTGGTGGGGAAAAAGTCCTAGAGAATAACACCTGCTGCTCCTCTTGACGTGGTGTCAGCTGACCAGAGGCAAGCAGGCCAGCCTCCCTGTGAAAGGCAGGAGGCACAGACTGTGGAAGGTGGGCAAGGCCTTCGAGGTGGCCTGGCACATGTAAAGCCACCTCTCCTTTATAGAAGAGGGCCCCTCAGACAGGGGACGTCACATGTCCTCTGCCTGTGTGCATGCTCTCCAACACAGGACTCTGCACTCTTTGGAGCCCCGCCCTGCTTCGCTTGTCTGGGGTTAGTTGAAATTTGTGCTCGTGACCCCTTGGGCAGGACCTAAAACTCTTTGAAGGATGTTGGCTTCTAGCGTTCCACTGCCCATCATGGTTGTACACAGGGAACGTTCTTCAATGTAGGAGAGTGCTGTGGCTTGTTTCGGCACCTCCATCTTGACCTCTCTTTGGTAGGTCAGGGATAGGGTGGACAGCTCAATCAGTCATGCTGACGGCCAACTCATTCCAAAAATTTAAGCTGGGTCAGCGAAACAATGTTCATTGATTTTTTTTTTTAAACATGGCAATGAATTCATCATAATGGCTGATCTGTTCTCCTTAAGCATGGCTACATTGCAGGTTGAATTTGTGTACTGTAGAAATTAAACTTCTCTTAATCCGACAATAGTGTGTTGCAGAGTCCACAAAGGCACAGGCTTTTAAATGTAAGAAGTGTCAAGCTTTGAAAACTAAATAGGAGTTGGCAGGGGCATTCAAGGTACAGAGGTCTCATGAATAATCTACTAATAATATGACTGTAACCAGCTTTACTAATAAAAGTTACTTTAATAAAAGACTTACTATGTCTTAACCAGTACAGCGAATGACTTACATGTGTTTGGTCCCTATCCTGGCAGATGTACATGTGACTGTTGGACGAGTTAGTCCACCTCGGGGGCTCAGATTCCTCATCTGTTAGGAGGGGACACTTATGTGTCTGTTTCGTGCTGACACTGTGAGGATTAAATGTCTTGAGCAGCACCTGGTACATAGTAGCATCTCCACCATCCTGCCTACTGTGGAGATCGCAACTTTGAAAATTAGTCTGGTACTGAAAACCTAACTTAGTATTTCCTCTTCCAACAAAGAAAATGATGTGCTCCCTGAACACGATCAGGGACAGATTATTTTCCTTTCATCTTTAAGGAACTCAACCCTCCTTCGGTGCTTGTTTTTCCCTCACAACACCCCCGTGGGTTATGCAGGATGGTTCTCCCTCTTCACACTGAGGGAAACAAAGCAGAGAGATAATTAGGTAATTTGCCCAAGAGACACAGCTAGAAAGTGGGGGAGCAAGAGTCAGGCAGACAGGCTGGCTCCAGAGCCTGTGTCCTAAGCAGCACCTCCCACAGGTCACATGGTCACCCCAGAGAAGCCCCGAGCTTTGAATCGCTTTGAGTCAGATGAATGGGGCTGTCATGAAGTGTCAGAAGCAGAGCCTGACTGGCAGGGAGGAGCCACTGCAGCTCTTGAAGGCAAGGCCGATTCCTCCCACGTGATTGGAGCTCAGCAAATCATTGTAAAGATCTGGGGATGACTCATCTCTGCCAAACAGCTTGGGGACCACTGACAGAGCCTCCCTCCCTCGGCTCCAGTAAGAGCAAAGGCACGGGCACGTTTCTGCAGGTCGGTCTGCGTGGAACCTTATGGGAGCATCTGGTAGGTTCCAAGATTTTTTAAGTCTATTTTATTTTATTAATAATGTGATGCACAGAAATATAAGTGGGAGTCTGTCTCCCTTGGACCAAACGATGAGCAGGACTCAGAAAAGACTCAGCCTGCGAGCTTCCCAAGCATCGCACGACCGCCTTCGAAGTCCAGCCCATTTCCAGGTAATTTTTGCTAACCAAGGTCACCCCAATATATTTAACAGTAATCAAAAAAAGTTTATTTCCTATATGTAAAAAAAGTTCAGCTCATTTCTAGAATGTATTTTCAAAGGCTATGTCATTTTTCTGAAGTAAGAAAAGAGTCACACACTTATGTTAATGAGACAACGCTAATGAAGTCTTCACATGCCAGTTACTTAGGATCTCAATTTTCCAGGTTAATGGTGAGCTTCTACAGAGTTGTCCCTCAGAAGCCAAGCACTATGGGAAAAAGTGCATACCTCTCTATGCAAAGAGAGGGTGAAGGACACCCGAAGCGTTTCCATTCCCAGTTATCTTGGAAAGCAGTGTTTCAAACCATTAAGTCCTGCACTAAACAAAGAAACAAAAAATAAAACACGAGCTGGGCATTCACCAACACTTTCACATCCTGACCTTAGTTGCTCTAGGTGCAAAGATGCAAACAGTCAGCAAAGGGAATTAAATTGCTAGCCTGAGGAAGACAAGCAGCATTCTTTCCAAATAATGATGCCTTACAGACATTTTCCATTTTTTACACGGGATGTTCCTTGCAGTGCCGCTTTGGCCGAGTAGTGGTCCTAGGAATGACAGTGGTCAGCCCACACTAATGGCAGTTAGCTCTCACTACTAGGCACTTCCTATAAACGATTCCATTTAACTCTCACAGCCCTGTGAGGGGGGAACCATTACTTTTCCAGGTTTTATGGATGACAGAGTGGAGACTCAGCACAATTAAACGAGCTGGCCCCCAGAACGGAAGGTGTTCGATGTGAAGCCAGGCACCTGAGCCCAGAGCCCACGTCAGACTCCTCTTCTACCCCGATCTGTCTGGGAAGGGGACGTCCTTGCTCATATTTTAATCTGCCAGGAGCAGAGTGAGCCTCCTGGGGTAGGGACCCTGCTTTTGTCTTGTTCACAAGGAGAGGCTCCAGGCTAGGCACTGGACTGTCATCTGCATAGTGGGTGCTCACTAAGTAAATAAAGTAACTGATTGAAACCATTAAAATGTGACAACCATTTTAAGCTTGCAAACACTTGCAGTCCTGCAGGGTTTCTTTTTTTTTTTTTTTTTTTTTCTTTTTGGTATGTGGGTAGCTCCCTGACTGGGAATCGAACCCAGGCCGCAGCCCTGACAGCGCCAACGCCGAAGCCTTAAGCCACTACACCATCAGGGAACTCCCATGCAGGGTTTCTTGTACATTTGGGCTGGTACAAACTCTGTGCTTTTAAAAGTCCTATTCTTGTTTTTTTTAAAAAAGTAGTAAAGCTTGCAGTTTAGCACATACCTACTCCCCATCCATTCTAATGCTGTGTGACTTAGGAAAAGCCTGCCCTCTGATTCCTTCCTCCAGACCCTGATAAAATCAGGATCCAGTCTAAATGCAAAAGAGGTCCAGGAAACTGGTGCCCAATTTAATTAGATCGATTGAATGAAATTAAACACATACGCATTTGGTGTTTACTGTTTCACAGAGCCAGCAAGAGCAGGCCCTGCTTTTAATAAAGGGAGCGAGTGAGACAAATGTACATGTGACTCTGTAAGAGAAGACACGTGCCCAAAGGGAGGGACGAGACAGCAGGCAGCAGGGTCCGTAGGAAGGAAGGGGAGAGCTGCCCGCCTGTGGCAGTCCCACTGGCGCTGTCCACCGGCTCCGGACGGCAGGAATGTTCTGGGTGGGCACTGCCCCCTAGGGTGGCTCCCGAGTGCTTGGAATGGGGCTGGTGTGAGTGAGAAATGAAATTCAACATTTTCATTTTATTTCTATTCACTTAGCCAGCAGCTGCCATACTGGGTTCCCAAACTTTGCTGTCCTTTAACCCAGGCCCAGGGAGTTTCTCAGAAGGCAGATTCCTGTGCCTTATGGGGGTTTGGACAAAGCGGGTCTGAGACAGGGTCTGGGAACAAACATCATTTGTAAAAGCTGCAGACCAGGTGTAAACCCCAGCCTTAGGCCACCGTGGCTCACCTCTGCCCTGTCCCCATTCTCAGGTATACAGGGTCTCATACTATGCTGGCCTGGGCCCGATAGCTGCGAAGATGTCGCCTCACTTGGTTCTGCTCCAGGCCATCAGTTCCCAAGCAGCAGTACACATGCCCACTTGGGGTGCATGTGAGTCATGCAGGGGGACGCGTATCCCCCCGGGTATGTGCCGGGCCGCTCAGGGGTACACGTACTCCCCAGGGGGTGTGCTGGGCTGTTCAGGGGTACACGAAATATAATCAGTAATGGTGAAAAAGCGAGTCAAGTAAACAAATGCAAAACATGAGTTATGGAACAATAAATGTGAAGTTTAAATGGAGACACGACATAATCAGATCACATCAGCGAATGATGATTGGGGAGGGCGTGGCTATGAACCCTTCCCCCAAACCACTTTTCTACCAATCATGACGCACAGTTTCAGAACGATCCATTTGTGATGTTTCTAGAACTTCCCCAAACATATAAATACATCCATATCCAGACTGTTTGATCAGTTTAGTTGTTGAGTAAAAGTGCATTGTCTTGAACCATGATTTTCTTCACGTAGTTTTTTATTTAATGTTTAAATACTTGATCATCATGATCAATATTTAGCTGTGTTACAGATATTGTAAAATTAAATCTGTGGTTTGTACTTTTAGTGTAGTAATTTTTCTTTCCTAACTTGTGGCCTCATTTCTACTATTTTACTTGAAGATAGGCACTGGATAAAAGTGTCAGTATTTAAAAACAGCTGTTTTAAAAACAAGGGGTATGGAAATGGGTTTCAAAGGGGTGCATGAGGGGAAAAAAGTTGAGAGTCACTGTAGTAAGCCAAGTTCATCCAAAGTGCAGCTCAGGATGCTTTGAATATGGCCCAACACAGATTCGTAAACTTTCTTAAAACATCACAAAAATTATGCATGAGCCTTTTTTGTTTTTTTAAGCTCAGCAGCTGTTGATTGTACAAGTGTATGTTACCTGTGGCCCAGGGAAGCCACACGGTTGGACAGCCCTGACCTCAGTCACGCTGTTTCCTTCCTTGGCCACTCATCCTAGTGATCTCAGAGGTGACCCACACTGCAAGCTAATGAACACTTGAGTCCAAGGTTATGTTTTCCTCGTCCTCCTAGGCACGGTGCCTAACACAGTGCCTGGCCTACGAGTGTTTAACCAGCACTTGGTTGTTGGCGGAAACAACCATGCTATGTCACAAGACATGCTTCACAGTATCTTCCACTTAGGGGCCACCTGCTACAGCAGGGAACCAAGGCCACCTGAAACGGTGTCACGAGAAAGTCAAGGCACTCTGCAAAGCGTTCATCCTTTGAATTCAGAAGGAAGTTTGGAAGGAGAGTTCTTTTGTTCAGAACCTCAGGATGAGGCAGTAAAACTGTTCGTCAGAGTGGAGCCTGTGTCCAAGGCGGGCGCCATGCGCACCACTGCCCTCCTCACGGCCACCTTGAAAGTAACAGTTGGCAAGGAACGTTCGCATGGGAACGCGCCTGAACGAAAGCACCCCGCACCAGATGCCCGGACCCTCAGCAGGAAGGCCTGTGACCTCTGACCGTTCAGAGATGAGGAGGCTTTCTGATGGCAGCTTCGGCATGCGGAGTGCTGGGCGTGCAGTGGTCACTCAGTGAGTGAGAGGCTTTTCTAGGTGTAACGCACCTATTGGTCCTTCTAGGTATTTTAGCTGCCTTTCATCAAAAACAGTTGTCATTTCTGGGTCCTATCTTTGGGGCAAGATAATTGCAGACTCTGTGAGATAGAAGCAATGCTAAACCCTAGCAAGGCACATTCACGTTATGGTGGGAAAGGTGGAAATGGTTTCTGAGAACCTAGGACGTTCTCTCCGTATTTCCTCGCCAGAAGGAACGAGCATGAGAAGACACGATCCCCGAGAAGGCAGATCCCCGAGAAGACAGATCCCCGAAGAGAAGCCTGTGGTCTGGAACAAAGTCCTTCTCATGGGCTGAATGGTGTCCTGCCCCAAAAGACATGTTGACTTCCTCATCCCCAGGACCTCAGGATGTGACCTTATTTGCCAACAGCGTTGTTGCAGGTGTAACTAGTTATGATGAGGTCATTCTGGAATTGGGGCAGGGGCTAATCCAATATGGCCCATGTCCTGGACGAGGCAGGGTGATGTGAAGACAGGGACACACTGGGAGGCGGCCATGTGTCAGTGAAGGGAGAGAGACCGGACGTACGCAGCTGCAAGCCCGGAAGGCGTGCGGCGGGTCTCAGAGGGAGCACGGGCCTGCTGACGTCGCCACCCCTCGATGTCGGGCGTCTAGACGCCCCAACTGTGAAGCAATACGTTTCTGCTGTTTCCGCCCCGGTTTCTGGTACTCTGTCGCAGCTCTCCTCGGACAGACACGAGTCTGGCGCCTCCCGCACACTCACTGCACCCCTGAGTCTCTCTCCATGGCCGCTGACCTCCTTCAGTACAGAGGGGCTGAGCTCCGCCCCGCCTCCGCCCACCGCCCACCGGCGGACCGGGCACGAGGGCCGTCCTTTCCCACTGCGGACTGTAGACCTTAGCGCAAGGAGGATGGCCATTTCTTATTTTAAAAAGGAACTTGTGAACTTGATGGTCTTTGCAGCTCCTTCTTCTAGGACCTGGCCAGCAAGGCTAACACTCATGAGCTAGGTCAGCTCTATGCCCAAATCAGTTTTCCTCCAACATTTGTAAAGTCATGCATAGATACAGTTTGAAGAATTCTTAAACCTGAGATTCTATGATAGGCGAAGGAAGCAGGACCAGGAAAACAATACATAGTTTGTAAATCATTTGTAGGATCAAGAAAGTCTGTTTGTTTTTCCTCTCCTTGTAAGAAATGAGCTATCTGCATAGCTGCAATCATAAAGTAGCGGTCTACCTCCACCGACAGAAGGTGAAGTAGAACCACCCAACCAACAAGCGGGCTGTTGGCTCCTTGTTTAGCACCAGCAAGTACAGTGATATAAACACCACCATGAAATCAATTAATTTTAGTCTTTTTGCAAGTTATTTTAATTCTCCTCCAGTAATATGTCTATATGAAATAATTGCTTTGTAATTACTGACATGATTAAATGTTAAATAAATGTGAAATCCTTCGTTTGGCAGCCTCAACATGCCCAGAAGGCTCAGTTTCATTACTTCTTTTTAAGTGCTTTATGGCTTAGTATTTTCACCGTAGACGTGGACTTCACGGTGCTATGCTAATAAGCGCTGCATAGCAGCCAGTTGCTACAATGGCTCCTGATGACACATTTGAAACTGCAGATGAGACCAATGAAAAATAGACTCATCATGGTTGGTACTGAAAGTGCCAGTGTTGGCTGCTGATACCAAATACCATAAATTTTTGGATGCCAACCAAGTCAACCAATTCCGTTACACTGTATCAGATTTGCCTTTGCCCCCAAACCAAGTTCAAGTTAGTGTGACAGTGAAAATAACTTCTCAAGAAAATGGCAAACATTATAATGTCCATTTCAGAATATTTATTGCAGTTTTCTTTGCTCAGATGGTTCTGTATATTTTTGTTATATTTTTTTAATCCAGTAGTCCTCTTTATTAACTATCTGACATTTTAATATTTAAAAAGACCCGATGTCTTTAAGGTGGGAGCCTATATCTATTTAGCTCTGGTCTAGTGACATATCTCTAAACATCCTGACTGCTTAGAATTTGGCAATCAGGAAACTAAGTGCTGTTTAAACTTCAGACTGAGAAAAATGCCAAGAACATAGTCCTTCCACATTAAAATGTCCCTGTAAAATTTGGAGGGTGATGTATGGAAAATGTACGTATCTTCAGCATAAAAATTCTACTGAAGCTTAGAGACAGCCATGCTCTGGTGAATGGCAGTATTTGCCCTTCGACTTGATAGACCTCAAGCATATTGTTTCTGCAGAATGCCATCTTTTTTTAAAGAAGCAAAATAAAACCATCTGTCCCTGGAGCTCTTGAAATAAACTTGGCTCCAAGTTCTTTTTGTAAATGATTTTTATACCACTGCTTGTTCTAATGAGGACTTAAGTTGATTTTCTTCAGCACTGGCAAAGAATGGACATAGTAGTAAAGAGTGTGCCTGCCTGCTCAAACCTTCCTCTGAAGGCTGGGGGCCTCCTAGTTTTCTCACAGAAATTATAGTTCCTTTTTGAACTTTGAATATAGAAATCATTTTCTTTAATGAAGCAGAATTAAAGAGATTTTTCTTAGAAAGGCTGACTAAATAAAAGTCATTTCTTAAGAAAATGCATTTTAGAATAAATTGCAGTGCTGTCTCACCTACATAGAACGAACGTGCACCTTAAAAGTTATCTGTAGAGTTCTAGGTATAAGGGGACACAATTTAAACTTGCAATGTTCACATGGTAATAACAGAGATATTTTAATGGTGGTTTATTATTACTTCAGATTATATTTAAATTAAGATAAGGAGGACATAATTTGAAAAGAAACCATTAATTGAGAACTATTTTCTTGAAAAATTAAGCAACTTTAAGTAGAAAGCATTGACAACTTGGCATAAAAACGTGGACACATAGCTTATTTTTGCTTCAAGACTTTTTAAGTCTCAGACTCTAACTATTATTAATAGCAGCCATGCTAGCTCACATGCAAGAGAAAATTCTATGGCTGGTAATTCAGAGCCACCTAAGTGCCCACAGAACTGAGAGATGAATTGTTTACAGAGCAGGGATTCTGTGTAAGGCCCTGGCACAGGGCATCCTAGGTGGAGGGGGAACTTGTATGCCAAGCAGTGCCCTGAGTCACTTGTGAGCATTTCTTCACAAGTTCAAGTTCAGAGACATCATATTAGTAGCTCACGACTGGCCATGGTGGGCATATTTATACCACAGAAATTGGCCAACTGTGCAAATCAGGACTTGTCTTTTTGGAGAGCCAGCTGTTGAACATTCACTAGCATACCACTCTGTGCTGGTACCCAAGAAGCAGAGTGGGAATAGGTCTGTGGAAGAGGAACTACTTCATTCTGAATGGAATTGAAGGGCTTCCAAAATTGGAATGGAAACCAAGACAGAATGGCAGGACGCAGCCCAGGGGTGGAGGGCCCTCAGTGCTTCGCTATTTCTCATTTATTATGCTTGTCAGATACCTAGCTGCAGCAGGTGGCACATTCAGAAGGGACCATTTACAAGGCACGGGCAAGGTGAAGGTAATCTCATGAAAGATGGACAGGCACTCCTCAGGCAGGACCTGTAAGAAGCTGAAGCCAAGACAAAACCACGTGGAGAGGACCCATCAATACCGACCACATACACCTGATTCCCAGAATGCAAAGCCAAGTGGAGGACAGGGTGGGCCTGCTGGGGTAGGGACACATGTGGCACCACCCCGTAGCTGGGGGCGGGGGACCACTACGTGTCTTTGTAGGGGACTGTGAGATGGCTCTATAGTTCAGGAAGGTGGGTCCACCAGCTGTGTATGAGGTGGACTGGAGAGGGGATGTAATGTGTGGGGGAACCCTATTAAGACGCACGTACGATGAGCTAAGTAAGCGGGAAAGGGACCTGGAATTGGGGTGGTGGCGGTAGGAGCAGAGGAAGGGCCGTCCTTAAGAGACATCTGAGAATGGCAGGTGGAGAGGAACCTGCTAGATACTCCTGCTGGCGAGAGGTAGAGAAAGGGGAGGGAAGGGTTCACGGGGCACTAACGTGTTGAGCTGGCGACTCTGAGGACATGATTTCCAGAACATGACAGGGGTGTGTGAGAAAAAGAGCTCATTTTGGAAGTGGGATGGACTTGCGTTGGTGTAGTGAGAGGTGGGAGAGAGAGACCTTGGAGCACTTCTGGCTGGCCCAGGGTAGTGGCTTTGTTCCTCTGGATTCTAGAAACCACTGCATCCTCTCGACCCTTTAGCGACATAGCGATTTTTAGGGTGAGTGTCCATCGGGCATTTGGAAATGTAAGACGAGGGTCTGGGGGGTGACGTCGTGGCCAGAGAGAAATATGGATGCTTCTTTCCTGAAGGGCTAGCACAGAAGACCTAAGACTGCACAAGACTCAGAGGGGACAGTGGGCAGTAGTTCAGGGGCTCGGTGGGGCGAGGGGTCCTGCAAGTATGAAGGAGAGCTCTGCATCTGGCTGATCTCCTGTGATAACTATTTGGAGATAGTGTCTGAATGTAGTTCTGTGTCTGTACAAAGATGGAGCCAAAACAAATCATTACAGGGGCAGCCTGCTAACTCAGTGATGAACCGTAATAATTGAGATCAGGCAGAAAAGGAGATCTCTCCATGGAGGGCAAATCAATACCATCAAGGTTTTATGGTCGTTAGCGCTCTAATGAAATTACTCACCATCTGAACCCCCTGGAGGGTCCTGCACCCTCAACACCAGCCACCTCTTTCATGTTAGCACCAGCCAGATGGGCTAAGTGCAAGTTACATCACGGAGGTCGTAAACTAGAGTGATACCCATCCACACAGGAAGCATTTGCGTGCAAAGCAGGAGGGATTTCACTCTCTCTCTCTCTCTTTTTGGAGATATTCCCAAAGTGGTGCTAATAAAATTTACATGTGTGGGCAGCACAGGTGATGCATTGTCAGTGAGCCTGTATCTTAACCAGGAGTTCATCTACCATAAAGGGAAAAGGTATTACAGGGGGAGAAAGGCCACGGAAAGCAGGCAGTAAATGTGGTAAACTAAGGCAGATGCGGGGTGCTCACCTCCACGCACAATGTGTCTTTAGCCGAGAGTCCAGCAGTTCGAATGCACCCAAGTGCACAGGGCGATGAAGGACTTGCTCCCCACTATGCCCTTTAGCCCCTGGAACTTAGCACGAGCCAGTCCCAACATCCCAGGTCCTGGCCTGCCCCTCAGCTGGCCCAGGCCCCTGTGCCTGTGCTTGGGTCACTGTCTTTCCAGGAATTCAAGCCTTCTGCTGCCCCCTGCCCACACCTGTGACTAGATTCAACACATCCCATTTGTCCTTGACGCAAACTCTCCCTTTGGGGACCGTCACACTAGGTGTCTTCTCTGAACCCTACGTGCACTGTGGAGGCAGGGGAAAGGAAGGAGGGAGAGTAACGACCCCTCTCACGCCCCATTCTGGTCTTTTCTCGGTTCCTCAAGCCTGCCCAGTCCCTTGTAGCCTCCAGGCCTTGCTGGCAGAGCCCCGCCCCCACTTGCCTGGTGCCTGGGGAGCTCTCAGATGCCCTTGAGATTTTGCTTGGACTCTCTCTTAGGAGCCACTATGTGCAATACTATTTTCTTATGGTTCTGTGGACTTCTCTTCCACTGGCCTTAGTACAGCCCCTTCCACACCCACACTTGATCTGATCTGCTCCCCACGGTACGTACCCCCAACTTACAGAGGAGGACCTGCACGGAGGTGGTACCGTCAGAACCACATCACTTCTCCATTCTGCAGATGACAGAGCTTGGGGCTCAAAAAAACTGTCGCAACTGAGATCACATGGCTAGTATGTGATAGTGTTGAAATTCAAACCCAGACCTGTCTTGTGTGAGTCCCAGTTTTTTCTGTTTTGTTGTGGAATTGCCACAGACGATCACGTGATTGTTTTCTGCATTACTTCTATTTGCTCTGTGTTCCCAATGACTATGGCAGCTCATTTGGGGCAGAAATAACACCATGTATATGTTTTAAATTCCCCACATCACCCTTCTTTTTTTTTTTTTTTTTTTTTTTTGCTTTTTGGTATGTGGATAGTTCCCTGAACAGGAATCGAACCCAGGCCGCAGCACCGACAGCGCCAGCGCCGAAGCCCCAAGCCACTACACCATCAGGGAACTCCCCACATCACCCTTCTAATAGTACTTGCATGCACTTAATGAATGCTTTTTGACTAATAACACTTCCTTGGCATTACTATCATAAAAGCATCCCCAGATGAGTTCAACTTTCTATAATAACCTCTCTAAAATAACCACTAACGTCTCTGAGTACCAAACTATATAGGAAATAAGTTTGTAAGAAGTTTTCAGAAGCAGCTGTAGGCCAAAATGAAATGAAATGGTGATCCCTTTCTGCTAGTTAGTCACTGAGTATTGGCTAGGTGCATTTTCCATGTGCCCAGAAACCACAGCCAAGCAAGTCACAGCGCCGTCCCTCAAGGAGCTGTTGGGTGCTGGCATTATGTCAATAACCCTCTGGGGAAACACATACTGTACTTGAAGTGAGGACAAGGAGATGTGGGAACACCAAGGACAGTGTGACCGACCCAGCCTGGGGGGAACCAGAGCCAGGAGCCCCTGGCCTTGCACGTTGACTGGCCGTATGATGTTGGGCAGATTCCTGTCTGATCTTCTCCTCACCTTTAAAGCAGGGATAACACTTAGCTCCCAGTGCTGCTGGGTGCTCTCCTCAGCACACTTAGAAAATGCTCTTTATTGGCCCATAGTCAGGGTAGCCAGAGGCGACGAGCTGGGGAGCACTGGCTGCCCTAACAGTTAAGAGTATGGCACCTCCAATTTCCTGTGACTGTAGCCGCCTACCGATTGGAAAGCTCTGGTTAGGAAGATTCAAGAAGACAATGAACCTGAAGTTCTCTGTAGCTAATGCCTATTTCCAGCTCCCGAAGAATTCCAAGAAAACGAGGCACTTACTGAATGGCATTCTCAACTCCCCTTTGCACGTGTCAGTGAAAGTCTGCAGCTACAGAGGCTATGTCCCCGCAACCTGTCCTTGTGTCATTCTGCCAGGGGTCTCCTTAAGGGTCATCCACATTGACTTTCTCGTTTTGTAGCTGAGCCTGGTCCCTGAGCTGTTGGTGACACAGCTTTGGGGTCCAATCTGGCCCAACGAGGAGCCTTGCAGTTTGGGGAAGAAGTAAGATGATGCTGTCACGAAGGTGATGACACTAAGCGTCAGCGGTAACGGTGGCCGGAGTGTAGTTTATCAGACGCTTACAGGATGCTGGCTGCTGCTCTAAGAGTTCATGTGGCCCGGCGACTGTATGCTAACAGATCCAGAGCATTGGTGCTTTGGGCTCTGTTAGATTTGACAAATGTCCTGAATTCCATTCCTCTTTGGGGGAATGGCAGCTCTGAACCAAACCTGTTCTCTTTGGGTAGAAAATGAGATTCTGTGAATTCCAACATAGGGGCATTACACTGTTTCCAGAGCGAGAAAGGAGCGTGGCTGCAGAACAGCATCTGGAGACAAAACAGTTCTAATATTCATCTGTTTGCCACTTCTCTCAAAGCATGTCAGCTGACTCAAGATTTCTGGCACGTCTAAAGCTCCCATGGGGTCAGCCACAAAAGGTGACAACCACGTGAACTGCTGACTCCGGAGACATCTAGTCTGGATCTTGTTGCCTCTCCACGTCCCTCCACTCGCCTCTGAATGAGCACCCTGGGACTGCAGACACCAAGGCAGTCCCTGGTGTCAGGGCGCCCCACACAAGGCCCCCTGCTGCGCACTGCTACCACGCACTCCCCTTGGGCCCGCACCGTCCAGGGGACTCTGCACACACAATCTCATGGAACGACTCCAGTGACTGTGCGAGGCTGGTCCTGTTGCCACCACCCCCATCTGACAGATGAGGGTACTCATGTCACTGAAACCACGCCATGCCACAGGGCTAAGAAATCTCTCCCAACTCTAAGACCTGCTCAGTCACCCGCTCTGCCCTGCTGTGGGCTGGGCATCCTGTGATCCTGGCAGTGACTGGCCTTGTGTGACACATGTCACAGGGACCCCTTAAACGAAGCAAAACAGTCTCAGGAAGCAAATCTCAAGTCGCTTTGAATATTGCTGGCGGTTCTCAGCTCTGGTCAAATCACCAACATCTTTCAGAAGAGTCAGCAATCTCTCTGTCTCTGCGAGTGTCAGACAGCAACCTTTTTCAAAATCCATCATTTTACTTCTGTCTTTTCTCTTTTAGAAACCATCTTAAATGTATACAGCGACAACACAACTTGTTAGGCAGTGTGATGGTAAAGGTGAGGAGAAAGCGATATTTAAGGATGAACTTTCATACATTAAAAATTATGTGTCTTAAATACAATTCAAAAAATGCTGTTAATAATTCCCATATAACTGTAAAGGATAATTCAACGACGACTGGTTAAGTAAACATACTGAGCTACGTTTCAAAATTTTAAGCAACACAGCACTACATCGTGTTTTATGTCACACAAACCTCCCTTTAGTAATGGGATTATAGAGTTTTTAGAGCTGAATGGGCCGTGAGAGCTGGTCTCGTCCAATCCGTTAGTTTTATAGCTGCAATTAAAGAAGGAAGACGGCCCAGTGCTTTCACAGTGCGGGCTCAGCTCCTGCAAGACCCAAGTTCGCATCCCTGCTCTGCCCTTGAGCAGTTCTGGGCCTCCATCTGTCACCCACAATCACTTAAACGTGTCCCCTCTAGAAAGCAGGGCTGCCCTAAGCAGAGTCTGGGGAAAGCACTCTGTCCTCTCAGTCGGATGCACAGTCACGAAGTCCTTCACCTGACAAGTGTTTATTGAGCACATACTAGCTGTGTGACCAGTTGCGCACTTGCTCTGGGCCTCAGTGTCCCGAGCCGGAGGGTGGGCATCTGCACTGTAGAGTTGCAGCGGCGCAGACAGGGGAGGGGCTGGTCCCTCACACTCCCGCGGCTGCCGCGCTGCCCTGCGTTAGGGAACGTGGTGTAACTGCGGTTGTGACTTGGGGGGCCCCAGTAAGGTTTTCCTCTGTCACCCGCAGCAGATGTCTCATGCATCGCTCCTGCTGCGGGTGAGAACCCCACTCTGGGCCCCGCCCCCCGCGCACGAGAACCCCCGCCCCGGCGTCCGCCCGTGCTCTGTGTGTGCGTGCCGTGGCGGCCTCCCAGGTGAGAGTGCGTGTGTGTGTGTGCGGGGAGCCGGGCTGTCCCTGGAGGCCCCTCGGGGGTTAGGCCGCGCCTGTCCTCACCGCTGGAACCCGCGTCAGCGGGGAGAGCCAGCGGACGGCTCCTCCGGCCTCCCCTGTGGTTCCAGTGTGGTCTGGGCCGTGAGTGTTGAGTCCATTCTCCGTGCTCATGATCCCGGCAATCCCAGACTTGCAAAGATGGAAAGACCCATGAGCGGTCACGCCGCTTGTCACCCCACTCACCCGCCCAGAGGACGGAGGGACATCGGAACGTCTTTAAGACCTTGAGAGAAGGCTCTCTCCGAAACTCAGTCTGACGTGCAAGCCTTATTGTTAACGACAATAAAACAATAAGCTTCCCAGGATGGAATCTGGTATGCCTCCCGTGTCGTGTGTCTGTGTGTGCACATTTACGGGCCACCGTCCTCTGGGACGAACGTTAGGGCACACTCAGCAAAGAAAAAGGCACAGATCAAACCGAACCACACAGTGCGCCTCTGCTGCCTCTCTTCGAGACAGACCACGCCCAGGTCCCGGGCGACCTCATGTCCTTACCCCCGCGTGGTTTTGAAGTTTTAAGGTCACTTAAGATGTTAGAAAGTCTGATTAGCCGTTGGGTGTCTAGGAAGGCCAACCTAAAGTCCCCCGCATGCTGACGTTTTAGCGATGCATCCCGGGCCCTGGCCCTCTGTGGGAACCCACGACCTACAACGCGGAGTCTCCGTCACGCGATCACCCGCTCTGACCCCAGAGTCCAGGAGGCAGCCTCGGGCGGGTGGAAGGACATGGGTCTGAGAGGCGGGAGCCTCGGGGTTAGGGCAGTGCTGTCCTAGATGTGTGACCGCATGAGGAAGACGCAACGTGCAAGCAAGCTGTCCTCCTTCCCAGATAAAACCTAGAGATGTGTGAAGTGACCTATCCAGGGTCACACTGAAGCTCTCCAAGGTTTAGCCGTGGAAGAAGGGAAGCACTATCGTCCCTTCCCGCCGTTTTCAACAACTAAGGGGATGGCAGCACTCGGTGTCTCGGAGGTCACGGGTCAGATGACACACACACGTCAGGTACCTGCGAACTGACGTTCTGAAACGTGCAGTACTACCCGCTTCGCCAGCCCGTGCCGTCCTGTGCCTCTTGTCACAGCGTGTGGTTCCGTGGCGGCCTCCCTTCGAGCTCCGGTTTCTGACCACGTCCTACAAGGACCTCACAGCTCCGCCCCCAGTTTAGAGTTCACGACCAACCGCCGAACTCATAACGTGCAGTGAGATTAGACCTAAAACGGTCTCCTGCCAACTGCTTGAGTTCCTTGTGTTCTGCGAATTAACCAGAACTGCATTCCTCAAAACCTTTGCAGGCAGCCAGAACCGGACCGAAGGGTCGGTCCACACTTCCGTAGCTCGCACTTCCGACACCACAGCGTTACTGCCGGTTTCCTGTCTGTAACCCTGACGAGACTTATGCCCATGGGGGACAGCAGTGTCTGCTGGTCGAGGTTCGTCAGCATTGGCACTAGCAACACGTGGACCAGGTAATTCTGTCGTGGGGGGACCGTCCTGTGCATTTAGCATGTTTAGCATCATCCTTCGCGTCTACCTATTAGATGCCAGTAGCACCCTCGCCCCTGTTGGGACAATAACTGACAAAAATGTCTTCAGATATTGCCAGATGTCCCCGGGGGTGGGAGTTACCACTGGCTGAAAACCTCCGTGCTAGGTCCAGCAGGTGCCCTTTTCACACTGGGCACTCGGTACATATTTGGACAAGAGTAGATGGTTGATGGGAACGAAATGCTTGTGATGGATTGAACGTACGAGCTGCAGAGAAATCAGGCTCATTTCTTTCGGCTTTAGTACCTCCTTCAATGCCTGGCACATAGCTGGTGCTCATTAAGTGCTCACTGGGTGAGTAAGTGTTCCATGATCACACCTTTATCCCAGGTAAAATCCTTTCCCTCAGGGGGGCCCAGGTGAGTGGTAGGGTCCTATTAGGGGGAGAAACAAAAAATTCTAAGAACAAACAAAAAAAATCCTCTTAGCTGTGGGATTAGCAACCATAAAAACCACCTTTCTGAAAAGAGCATCATGGCCGCATGCCCCGGACCATTAGCTCTCCATTTAGTCGTGGCATTTGGGGCAGAGATCAAATTCTCTGCAGTGGTAATACTAGAAGCATCTACCAGCCTGCCTGGATCCTTCCCAGAGCAACACCGTGGGGCTGCAGGGCGTCTACAAGGTCATTCATCCGGTCATTAGCGTCAGGGCGGGGACCTGAGCCTGTGCCTTCCTGACTCCCTGTCCCCTACTTGGTAAGAGTGATTATTATGGGTGCAAATTAAGACTTACTACTGTTGTGAAATAACAATGCAGGTTAATGATAGTCTTTATGGCCAGGCTCACTTTTTTTTCTAGAGGGGAAAATTACAGGCATGAAACCAATTAAGCAACCCTTCTTTCTTTGTCAAGCTTGTTTAGTCTTCCTAGATGAAGATCCTCTCTTTGTGCTCACTGCTTAGTAGTGCAAACTGACGTTGTCGCCTAGGTCTTCCGGAGCTGGGTGTCAGTACTGGTGCTGCCCAGTTTTCCCTGTAGGAATGGAAAAGGACTGACATGATGTCACAAAGGGCAAGCACAAGTAGGAGGGACAGACAGTTTGAAGTGAGTATTTAAGGAGCCCTCCACCCCTGGCTAGCCACTGGTCAGCCAAAGGCTTGCGACGGCCCCTTCCTG
This sequence comes from Lyroderma lyra, assembly GCA_004026885.1. Lineage (NCBI taxonomy): Eukaryota > Metazoa > Chordata > Mammalia > Chiroptera > Megadermatidae > Lyroderma > Lyroderma lyra. Next base: position 207,698 of record PVJL010001685.1, on the reverse strand, counting down.
GACACCAGTGCAGGACGCTGGTCCTCCCGGGACCGAAACCCTGGCTCCAGACAACAGCAGACTAAGTTATGTGCTGTCTACACTTTAAGGAGCAGTTCTTTACTCCCAGGACTAGAAAATATCTGCCACAGAAACCTTTCATGGAGAAGGATGCCATTCACATGTACATTGTCAGTGTAACTACAGTAACCAGAAAACGCCACCAATGTGTTTGCTTCATACACAAAATGAGGGGACAGCTGTGGACTCCACAAGGCTGCCGGTATTATAACAGATGTGAGCCATGGCGGCCTGGGTCAGAAAATTACAACTTATTTCTGTTAATCAGACCTGAGCTATGAATGGAAGGTAATACGCCTTTGTCAGAGCAGCTTTCAACCTTCAGGTTTCGCAACCAAGTGTCGGTAGTAACTACAGCAGCATCTTTGAGCTGATGGACCTTGGGCGTGTGTTTCTGCAGGTTTAAGCCCAGTTTCTGTGCATGTCAGGGGTGATTTGCAGTGTGTTATGTATAATGGTTCCACCCAAGTTCAATGTTTAGGTTACTGTGTTGATGGAGGCATAGCTTCCACAAACCTTTCAGCTACCTCACTGATTAATGTGATTCGTCCTTCCCACCCCGTTCAGCCCCCGTCATGTTACAAATGAGGAAACTGAGGTTGGTGGGGGTCAAACTGATTCAAGGTCCCCTAGCTATGACCAGGCAGTAACTTACCAACCAAGTAACTGACAGCATTACTCATAACATTCTGTGTTTGCTAGACCTGTCAAAAATATTCCAACAGTAAAAATTAGAGTATGTAAGCCTACATTCTGTTTCCTTTAAAAGACTGTAATACAAAGTGGTATGTATTTTAATTATTGAATAAGATACTTAACAGTTCCACAGGGTGGCCATAATGTCTGGAAATACAGTCTCTATTATTTTGCCGTTTATTGTAGTTGCCATGCCAATAAGCCATTTATTATGCTTTTGTCTGTGTTTCAGATGTGGAGGCCACATCCTGTTACACACTCATGAAGTAGGTGAACAGTAATGTGCTGAAACAAGAACATTTAAAAAGCAGACTATATTTAAGAAGATTTGTGGGATGAAGTTTCCCTTGGTCAGTTAAGCATTGGATTTTACAGGTAGGTTTACCTTTTGCCTCTATTCTGCACTTTAAGCCAAAACAAGAGAGCATACATGTTTTCCTGACTTCACTCTATAAAATTATAATTTTATCCTGAATATTAATCAAAGCCCTATTCATGAATTAAAGATACTTCCATTGTTCCCAGAAACCAAAATATGATTCTAAAATGGAATTTGCTTTATCTCCAGATTGGCTTAACCTAAAATAGATGTTCAGCATAACCATTTAGAAAAATTAAAGACAATATTTGAGCAACCTCACATTAGTGCTCAAGTGAATCATTTGAAGAGTATTATTTTGTAGCATAAAAATAAATTATAAGACTGCATTATGAAAGTCTAATAAAAATGGCATCTGGGTCCTCTAATTTATCATGTTTTATTTGTGCCTTCTGGCTCATTGATGGTGGCACAAAAAGCCCACCTTTCCAATTTTTTATGGTCATACCCAAGTGGCTTGGGAAGTAGCAGATTGTCTCTAGTGCCTACCAGATTTGCTTCCTTCAGTGTCCCTGCTTTAGAAGATGGAGTCACTTCTACAGCAGTGTGGGTCAGGACGTGAGCTCTCAAAGGGTCTCACCAGAGAGAGATCAATAATGGCCTCTGCCTTGCTTTTTTGGGAATCCCGGACTCTCCCCAGAACTACGTGTGTTGCTGTCTAGAACCAGAATCTACAGATGGGCTCTGGTCTAAGATTTTATTTAGCGGAGTGATCCTTTTCTAATCATAAGTCCTTTATTACTTTTGTTTACCAAGGAATGAACGCTAATCTTCCCTTTCATGAGCCATGCAGAGTAAAGATTTCACACAGGCATGATAATCATCTAAGATAAGTTCTCACCAATGTGAGGCTGTGGTCATTTTAAAGTTACAAGGTTTGTGTCAAAAAATGACTAGGTGAGTAACTTCACAATAAAATGGCTTATAACTAGTTTAGAAATGTCAACGCTAGTTTGTAGTTAGCCTTTGAGTCCATAATGAAGACTGGATCCCAGGCCTCAGTCAAGTAAGAGTTTATTATAACGACCCATTACTATCTGGTTTCTCAATAGCCCTGAAACAGGAAATGTAATCTTGGCTATAACATTTTCTTAAGTTTGACTCCGGTTTTTACGTCCTGGGAGAGTACTGCCTTATGTGTAGAAGTCACTGAACCAGCAAAAATAACTTAAGGGAGCATGTCAGATAGCCGAGTAACAGCTGTTGCCCACCCCTCCCCACAAACGCTGAGCCCTCAAAACAATGTCCTCCTTTTTTTTCTGGTTGTTTTTTAATGTCCCTTTCAGTGAGTATACAGAACACAGGGTCAACTGCTGTTGGGTGACTAGGGTCCTTTTCCCTTCCATAGTGTCTGAGACAGACAAAAGCAGCGACCGCTAGGCTGGCTCGTCAATAGGTACAAATCCCCAGGGCTCACGTGCGGCCCAGCCTGTGTTCTGCAGCCCCACAGCCCAGGTGAGCTGTGTAGTGGTCTGTTGGCTAATGCCAGGCAAGGAGGAAATGCCCCTGCTTTGCATGACTGCTTCCCCTATGCTGTTTTGTCCTGTGACCTCAGGACCTCTCAGGTGACCAAGAACTCACTTGCAGTTCTACAAGTTTGGTGCTTTCACAACTAAAATAATTTTGACTGGACAGTGAACATACTATTGAGATCTTCACATCAGTCAGTGACACATCTTTCCCCCTATGTGGTGGCTTTCTCAGGATGGAGAGCACGTGTGGGCAGGAGGTGGCGTTACGGAAAAAACAAAAAACAACAAAAAAATCAACTGAAACTCCAAAAGTGGAGGGGCCAATTCAGAAACCACCCCAGCCATCACCCACACATTGTTCTCACCAGCTCAGAACACCCAGTGGGAATGCTGCACAAAAAACCCCCAAGCCAGGTGAGGAGCAGGCAGTACTCGCAGTTTTCAGTACAACAGCACCCGGAGAATCTGGCTCCTGAAAAAAAAAGGTGTCCGCAAGCCACGGAATTCCCAAACAGCAGAACTCACACTGCGCCCTTATTCCATTTTCTTAAGGTCTATTGTTAACTAAAGACTCCTTGTCTTTTCAAATTCCTTCATATGAATGGATGAGGCCCGACATCTGCCAGGATTCGCTCACATTTGCATGCAAATCAGAGACTTCGGGACACACAGGGCCCCACAGCCAACAACACCACTTTTACTCCCGACTTACAGATCCAAGTGCCTTCCTGAACTTCCCACCCCGCGGGGCCTGGCTCTTAAAAGTGAGCTCCTGAGCACTCCGAGTAATGCTAATTGTTTAGAAACAGAACCACGCGCCGTCTTCCAGAAACCCCAGCGGCGAAAGCTGGCGTCAGCAATCCCTGTTCCCTCGCTGCAGCCCGCTTTGCCCTGGCCGTCTGGGTCTGGGCGTGAACCTGCTTCTGGTGGCATGGGCCTTAGAGAGGGGTCCACTCTCCTGGACTCTTGGCTTTTACTTATGTGGTTCACGTGTCTCCAGACCGCTTGCCTCCCAGGTCATTCATGGACTCCTTCTCTCACTCGGTGCCCGTTCCTGGCCCAGCAGGTCCCACCGCCACCCGTCCCCGTTGGCGCATCCTGGCCGGCTCCCTCGCCACTGGCCCGGGACCTGTTTCGGCACCTGTCCCGGAGCGCAGTGTCCGGCCTGCGGCCGACTCGCTCCGCGGAAGGCGGTCGGCGGGGCCCTGGGAGGCGCGGGGCCGGCGGCTGCCCACACCCCTCCCCACGCAGCACAAAGGGCGCTCGCTGGCAAACTTTCCTCGCTGCCCACCCCGGCCGCGCGGGGAGCCCAGCGCGGGCGGGCTCGCTGCCCGGGGCGGCCCGAGGCTCCCTGACATCTCATCGTCCCCGGCAGCCACCAGAGCGCAAACCGTGGGGGGCGAGGTCCTGCCCCCACGGGGACCGGCGGCGGAGGTTCTGACGACTTCGGCACACTCGGCGCCCCTTGCCCTTTTCTTTCCCCACAAGGCCACCGCCAAGCCATCACCCTCCTGTTTCTTCCCACCAGCAGCCACCTTCCTGCCCCCGTCGCGGGCCTCTTCCCCACGCCCCGGCCTCTGCCCGCGCTCCTCCGCCCCCGGCCGCCTCGGCACGGCCCATGCCGGCAGCCCCCCGAACTCCGTCCCGGCGGCACCCGCCCTCGCGTCGGTCCCCGAGACCCGGCCGATCCGCCGCCTTTTGCCCATTTTTGCCTGGCCTTCCTCGCGAACTATGGCTCTCCCCGACCCGTGTGCGGTTTTCGGGGGGCCAGGGGGAGAAAGGGGTGCCTAGATCCCGTTTCCCCGACTTCGTCATTTCCCCCAGCTCCGCGAGCCGCGCCCCCCTGTCCCCTTTAGGCCCAGACCTTATCCCGCGGTGCCCCAGACCTTCTCGGGCTCGCCATGCTGCCAAGTTTGCCACGACTTCCCTCGCGGCAGCCCGCACCTCCCGCCACCGCCCGGCTGGGCGAGCGCACTTACCCCGAGGCCCGCTGGCGGGGGTGTCGGGGTGCGCACGGACCCGGTAGCGGCGGCGGCAGCAGGAGGCAGAGGAGGAGGACTGGCTGAGCGGCGCCTCCCTCCCAACCCGCAGCGCACGCCGGCTCCTTGGGAGCCCCCGGCGGAGCACTGGGGCTGGCGGCGAGGCAGCGACACCAGCAACAGCTGCTTCGCCGGCCTGGGCTCCGTCCAGCACTCGGGGACCGGGGCAGAGGCAGGCAGGACTGGGAAGGAGGGTAGGAGAAGTGGGGTGCAGAGGGCGGGGCAGTGTGCGGCCAGGTCCAGAGGAAGGCGCCTGGGGCTGCGAGGGATGCCACCGCGCGGGTGCCTGAGCCCAGGCTGACGCCGCCAGCCCCTCTCCCCGCCCGGAGGGCGCTGCGGGCGCGGGAGCGCGGGCCTCGCCTAGCTCCCCGGCTGGCGGCCGGCGCCCTCGGTGCGCCCGGCTTTGTGCTCCCCGCAGCCGGCGTGCACCTGGTGTAAGCAAAGGCGGTCAGCTGATGGGCCGCGCGCCGATTGGCTGCTCCGCTCCCCTCCCGCCGGAGCCCCTTCCCGGCCTTCTCCTCCGGCCCCCCGCCCCCCACCCCCGCCCCCGGCTCAGCCGCGTGCTGGGGCACCATCTGTAGCCCGCCCAACAAAGGCACAGCGCCGCGGGGCTCGGGTGGCCGGGCCGCCCTGCGCCACCGCCCGGGCCGCTGCAGGGAGCAGCGGGCCGCCGCTTCTTGTCTGGGGGACGACAGGCAGCGGCTGGCTCAGTGAGGCCAAGCACACTGCCGTTTAGCGGCAAAAGGCGAACCCCCCAACATTAAACAAAACAAAACAAAAAGAACCTCCACCCAAGCGAGCAGGTCAGCTCGGCACAACGGGGCCAGATCTCTGCGCAAGGTAGAACTTGGGCTCAGAGGCTGAGGAAGAGACAAAATTCGCCCCCGGAGAGGAGTCGTTTCTGACCGCTAACCCTGCTGGTAGAATGCAGGGCGAGTCCTTGGTCTGTGTGTACATGCCTGGGGGCGCGACGCAGCCGCGGCTGGGGACTGGCCTGCGCCCTAGCCGCGGGAAGGACGATTCCGACACACCAGTGGTGACGCCCTCAGATGTTCCCGAAACTTCCTAATTACAGCCTTTGTGATTTGTTAGGCGCGAAGCTTGTGTTCAGATAAGTGCAGACTGCAGGGGAGATGTCTGGGAGCAAGGGGTGGACAAGGGGCTTTGGAAACTGCACGTGAACCTGAGCCTCAACTTCCAAGGGGCCAGGATAGAGTCAGACTCTAGAGAAGCCCTTGGCACTTACTGGGGAATCTGCTTCAAGCTGGCGCACTTCTTATCAACCCCTTAGCAATGCACAACTTTGGGCAAGAGAATGGTGACATTTCCTCATGAGAACTGAATTTAGAACTTCAGGGAAATCCAGAAAGATATACACTCTTACACAATCATCTTTAAATTCCTCGAAGACAGTATACATTTAATCCAGCCTAACAATTACCTTTTTATATCAGGATCCCTAGAGCGTTTCTTGGTGTCTTTTATTGATATCTGATAAGCATTTGATGCTCCTATATGTCCATCCACTTCACGTTAGCTTGAAACTATCATGTAGCTACCAGTGGGTGACAGAAGGCTCTAGGGCAGGCATATCCAACCTGCGGCCCAGGACAGCTTTGAATGCGGCTCAACACAAATTCTTAAAATGTTATGAGATTTTTTTGCAACATTTTTTTCTTTTACTCATCAGCTATTATTAGTGTTAGAGTTTTGTATGTGTGGCCCAAGACAATTCTTCTAGTGTGGCCCAGGGAAGCCAAAAGATTGGACACGGCTGCTCTAGGGAAAGAAGATCGATTCAGGGTAGAAGGTAGATGAAAAGTAGGACAGCTACCCCAAAGTGCCCATCACAACTAGGGTGCTGCATGTGCGTGAATAAGATTTAAGAACATTCAAAGCAAGTTGAGTCCAGGACCTTTCCCAAGCGTTATACTTTTGAGTCTTTCCTCCTTTCTCCTTTGATTATCTGTGGCCTGGAGTCTGTCTGAAAGAAGGTGGGGCTCTGGTGGAAACAGGGGACTTGAATGGTCAGGGGATGCTAAAACGCGGGCTTCCTCCAGAGTCTTCTGTAGGTTTTGTAGCCTGTCTCTCTGGGGGTCCAAGGGAGAAGACGCTGTTTCCTGCAGCATAGGACCCTGCAGAGGTAGGTCCTGGGGCAACTGTAACAATTAGTAGTGGTGGGGAGTTCCCCTGTCTAGGGGACGTGGCCTATAGCAGCCTCCGGGTTTTGGAAGAGACTTCCTGAGAATGGTAGGAAGGCCAGCCAAGAAGTGAGCAAATCAGGAGTGAGTCTGTTAGCTTTGAAACAGGTGCTCCTTGGTCTGGGGGTCCTTGTCCCTACCACTGGCCAAGTCTGGACACTAGAAACCCTTGTTTCCCCCCATTGATGCCCTTGAGGTTCTTTAGCTTGGGTTTGAAGAAACATTATAATGGGTATTAGCCTCATTGTACTGATCTATGCAGTCAATGAGGGAAAGAAAAAAGAAAAATAAAACTTTACAGGCTGATCACATTAGAATAATCTTTAAAAGAACATCTGTATTCTGAGAATGAAATTACAATATGCCACTGAAAACCACAATTTTTAAAAGTTAGGTGCCAGTTGTCAGTACTCTTTCCAGCCTCTGAGTTCATTTACTTTGAAAACCTCCACCCCCAGCTCCTCAAGGACAATGAGTGTACACTTGATAATTATATGACTGTTGTGATCATTGTTAACTTTCATACCACAGGTCTTGTCTCTCTGAAACTTTCAGAGAGACGTTCCAAGACCCCCAGAGGTTGCCTGAAACCATGGATAGTACCAAACCCCATGTATACTGTGTTTTCCTATATACGAGTATACATACCTATGATAAAGTTTAATTTGTGAGTTTGGTACAGTAAAAGATGAACAGTAATTACTATTAATAAAAGGGAACAATTATAATTATATATTGCAATCAAAATGATGGGAATGTGGTCTCTCTGTCTCTCAATGTCTTACTGTACTACACTCACCTTCTCACTTAACAGATCACTTTATGGCTTCTCCCAGGCATATCTGAATCACCTGTGTCACTACTCCTGCACTTTAGGGTCATTATGAAGTGCAAGAAGAGGGTATTTGAACACTAACCCTGCCACACAGTGATAATGGGCATCTGATAAACAGGTAGGGTGTGTACTCGATGTGGAGACACTGGGCAAAGGAATGAGTTATGCCAGGTGGGACAAAGCGAGACAGGAGAGAGAGAGATCATGACACTACGCAGAACAGCAGGCAATTAAGGCTTATGAATTGCTTATTTCTGGAATGTTCCATTTAATATTTTTGGACCATGGTGGACTGCAGGTAACTAAAACCATGGGCATCAAAATCACAACCGAGAGGGGCATTACTGTATTTTATTTGAAGGCAGAGACCAGGTGGCCAGCACCCAGCACATAATAAGTACTTAGTAAAATTTTTTTAAATGGGTAAATGGAATCAATAAATGAGCATCTTTATGTAATTGAGCACATTGTATCATGAGCATCTTCTTCATAGAATTGAAAAGTCTTTGAAACTATAATGCTTAATGGCTGTATAATTCCATCAATCTTCTGTTGGTGAGAAATAAGACCTTTCTCAATTATTTTCTATCACATATTAAAAGTAAACATACTTGTTAGAAGTGCCCATTTGGGCTATTGAACTATAGATACATAAACTACAATTTGGTTTATCAATTGAACATATTCAATTTTCTCTATTTTCATTACTGTTTTAGACCAGTGGTTTCCAACCTTTTTCTAATTGTATACCCCTTTTTCATTCATTTCTATGCATTGTACCCCTTTGTTTTTAAAACAGCTGTTTTTAAATATTGACACTTTTGTTCAGTGCCTTAGTGAAAAATTGTGGAAATGAGGTAATAAGCTGGAAAGAAAAATTACTACACTCAAAGTGCAAACCACAGATTTAATTTTACAATATTTGTAACACAGTTAAATATTGATAATGATGATCAAGCATTCAAACATTAAATAAAAAAACTACTTGAGAAGAATCACAATTAAAGATAACTTATTTTACTCAGTCAATAACTACACTAATCAAACAGTCTGGCTACATTTGTATTTATGTGTTTGGGGAAGTTCCAGAAACATCACAAATGAATTATTCTAAAACTGTGCGTCATCATTGGTAGAAGAGTGGTTTGGGGGAGGGGTTCATGGCCACGCCCTCCCCAATCATCACTCGCTGATATGATCTGATTATGACATGTCTCCCTTAACTGTGATTCAAACTTTGTACTCATTGTTCCATAATGAACATTTGTATTTTTTACTTGACTTGTTTGGGGGCCATGAATGATTCTTTTTCACATACCCCTGCGGGGCCCAGCACGGACCCCCGAGGGTACATGGACCACTGCTTGGGAACTGATGCTTTAGACAGCCAGACCTTACAATGCCTTTATATTGTAAAGGTTTTAGTTAATTAATAAGAGACTTATAGAATTCAGTTTCTTTGTTTTCAGTGATTTGCTCTGCACTCTGATTTCTTTTTTGCCTGTACCATAATGGTGAACATAAATGGTTACTCTTCCAGGCGCATCACTTAGCAACATTTCTGTATCGAGAGAGGCTGGATAGTATGATGGTTACGAGCTAAGACTCTTGATTTGTGCTACCAAGATTTATATCCCAGCTCACAAGAGCTGTGTGAATTTGAGTGAGTTACTTACTAAGTAAGCTCTCTGTATATATAATAATATCTAAATCATGGCATCCGTGGGGATTAAAGAGACGTGCATGTGCCCAGCACACAGCAAGCATTCACTAAATGTTAGCATATTAGTTTATATAACACCAGCTGTTGGAGCCAATGAAGCAAGGGGCGTAAACAAGGCCAGTTTAGTTCCCACTCATGCACCAGAGTGCATTGGCAGCTGGGTGGCCCCCGCTCCATGTGGTCACTCCAGGTCCAGGCCGTTCCCATTGGTGGCTCTTCCTCCTCCGTTTCTGCAGACACCTGTCCGTTCAAACAGAGGATGAGGAAAGAGAGAGAAGAAAGAACCACAAGGGGAAGTTTTCTGGACTGAGCTGCGAAGACCTTAACATCCACATCCTATGGGCAAGAACCGAGATGCATAGCTGTACCTCGTAGCAAAGGAACATGGTGGGTGTAGACAGGCGCACGCCTCAGTGGTAGAGGGAGAAGTTCTGCAACATGCTCAGCAGCATGTATTAGAAACACAGCAATCTCGCCCAAGTTGGCTCTCACCTGCCTCGGTCCGTGTAGCAGGTCTGATAAGGTAGGAGGGGGAAATGGCTGGATCGGGGTCAGCAGACAAAGCAGATGTGAAGCAACCACTGGACTGGGCTCTCTCATTCTTGATTCCTCTTAAAACTGTTCCTGGGTGATCGGTGACCTGATTACCATCACCATGTTGCCTTAGAGGTCCCCAGAGACCTCAGACCCCAGGAGAAAGGCTGTCAACTGCCTTTTTTCTTTCAGTAACACTCTTTTGCTTTCAACAACCATAAAACTTTAAGCAAGTTTGGAGTTGTTCCTCATAGGAAAATGCTTAGAGTCCACTGCACTGGAATTCAGGGCTCCTATTATCATAAATTTAACATCCACATTCACTCACAGTCCTAGGGTCCTGCCAGGCTATACACGAAGGATGGGCAGGTAAAGTAGACGCCACTGCTTTGTACACGTTGTGCAGAAGCATCGACGCTTGTGGCAAGATCCCAACATTTCACCTAACACCGTCCTCTGTCGAGTTTCTCTCCATTTCCCCTGCATTTCCTTTTACTTACATAATAGAGATGCTCATGCGCTTTACCTCTCGGTATGTTAAGTGACTTCTGAGGAAAACGTTGGCCTGAGTTCCATTTTATGGACAACTAACTAAGTTCTTGTGTATGAGACTCGTTGTCTACTGGGATCCTTAGTCTCTTAAATTCAATTCATGTTGTGCTCTTGAGTCTGTATCCTGCCCCAAGCCTGTGCTGCACACAAGCTGTCTTTAGGAAAAGGGATTTTATTTTTGAGCTTTCTGACTTTGGGAGGGGAAGAGCTGCAGAGAGGTAGGTGATACATAAATGGTGACTTGCACTAGGAAAAAGCTCTATTGCAGCTCAGTTCTGCCAGTTGGGTACGATTTGAGGGCCGAAGAGCACCTGAGAGATGATCTCGCTCAACCTTCCCGTTTTGCAGGTGAGTACATTCAGGTCTCAAAAGCACTGACTCTTCCGAGCATCTGGGAAAGTGGGATGAATTCAAATCCTTTCCCAAGGTCACGCTGCCAGTTAATAGGAACACTAAGGCTAGCGTCTAGTTCTTGCAATTTTCAGACCAGGAATCTTGTGCTAATGTTAATGCAGCTTTACTGGCCTCCAGGTCTCCCGGAAGTTTGTGGTTATGCTCTCAAGAGCCTGCTAGGTTGCTGTAAGAAATGTGTATTTGTTTTAATACCAATAATAATTGAAAATTTAATATCAACATATTCTGAGTCATCTGAATGACCTTTTTATAAATGAATGCAGAGAGATGACACCTAATACCCGTGTCTCTGTGTATGTGTGCTTGTGTGGATGTCACGCAGTATAGAGCTTGAAGCATTTGGAGTTAAAGGAAGAAGGACAGGTGGTTCTGACGTGTGAATGATGTCTTCTCACCAGGCTGAGGCAAATGTTGTCTCAGCACGTGCTACAAGAGAAGGTCCCCGAGGAATTGCATCTGTTAAAAGCGATGAGAGAATAAAAAGGATGAGAGAAATGAATCACTCATGAAATGGGAGAGACAGAGAGGGACAGGGCGGGGAAGGGAGAGGGCGAGGGAGAGGAAGGGGAGGGGAGAGGGAGGGAGGGAGAATATGCATATCAGTGCCATATTCACACCCCATGAGATGACAGTTTTAGGAAAAAAAGGAAACAAGTTCAACTAGTACATGAAACTGATGGTTGAATAAGAGTTTAACTGATTTGGTAGTTTCAGTTTTTGTTTCTGAACAGTTTTATTTAGTTATAATTGCTGGCATGGGTTGAATCGTGCTCCCACAAATTCCTATGCTGAAGCTCTAAGCCCCAGGACCTCGGAATGTGAACTGTCTGGACAGAGGGTGATTGTGGATGTGATTAGTTAAGTGAGTCATAGTGGGGTGGGGTGGGCCCCTAATTCGGGATGACAGACGTCCTCATAAAATGGGGAAATCTGGACAGAGACCTAGAGAGGGGAAGATTTTTATGTGAAAACAGAGGCAGAGGTCAGGGCGCTGACCTACAAACTCAGGACCATCACGTGATGGCCAGAGACTGACCAGAGCTGGGGAGGGGCAGGAAACCGATCCCCCTCACAGCCCGCAGAAGGAACCGACCCCGAGGACTCCGTGGTCACGAATTCGAGCTCTGGGAACGCTGGGCAGAGAAGTTTTGATGCTCAGACCACTCAGTTTGTGGCACTTTGTTATGGCAGCCCAAGCGGACTGACCCAACTGCTGCCCACGAAAATGCACATGTTAAAAGTAGACAGTTTCAGCCCCTGTACAGAGCCCCGAAACCATCGTCACTGTCCAGATAATGGCAGCTCATCACCCTCGAAGTGTTCTTGGTGCATTTTCACCCCATGCCTTCTTCTCTGCCGGCCCTCTTTCTGCTCCTTAGCCCTGGACTCAGTAGACTCACTGCTTTCTGTTATTATAGATAGGTTTTTATTTTCTGGGGTTTCTCTCACTCAGCATAATTATTGTGAGACGCTTGCACGTCTTGGTGTGTGTTAATAACTTGTTGCTTACTGCTGAGTAGAATTCCATTGTATGGACACCCCACAATATGGTGATTCATTCACCTGTTAATGCAGATTTGAGTTGTTCCCAGTCTTTGGCTGTTACCTAAAGCACTGCCTTGAGAATCTGTGTTCAAGTCTTTGTCTGGAGCTGTGCTTTCATTTCTCTTGGGTACATACCCGAGCATGAAATGCCTGGATCATACACTGGGAGTGTGCTTGGCTTTTTGAGGAACCGCCCAGCTATTTTCCAAGGGTCTGGTACCATTCTTCGTTCCCACCTGCAGTGTGTGAGAGGACCTGTTCACTGGCCCGTGAACTTGTAGATAATCTCAGTCACACCCTACCTGTCACTGTACACCAGGCTGACCCCCACACTTAACTTACCCACCCCATATGGAGTGTGCAACCTCTGACTTACCAATTGGTTCAGAATTGGCTGCTCACATATGTTAGTTACACGTTACATGTGTACAAACCAACAGAGTCCTGGTCCAAAGTCAGAAGATCTGAGAGTGACACTGAGTAGCCATGTACCCTTTGGTGTGCCATCAGGTGGCTTCCACATGCTCCCTGAACAGAGCACAGACATCTGTCCATGCTGCCTCCTCAGGGAGTTGTTTTCGGGATCAAATCAAACTGTTCACAGGAGCACTTTGCAAGCTGTGGAAAATGGAAGGCTCTGAGTGAGGGGCTTCCTGGGTGAGGTCCCCACCGAGGATGACAGCAGAGGGGCCTAATGTCAGGTGCACCTGCCAGCTGCCTCTGCTCCTGTTCCCCTCACCCCTGTGCAGAAAACAAGGTGCCAGCGGGGACAGGTGACTGCATGCCCTCTTGGACAGTTCCTCTTGAAGTCTGAAAGGAGTCTGGCATTGGAAAGCAGGACCAATTTTCTCTGGAATTTTCCCCATCATCCTTAAGATTTTGTCTAATAATAATAATAATAATAATAATAATAATAATAATAAAGAAGCAGCCAAGTCTTATTAAGCATGTATTATGTGGTAGGCCTGGGGCAGTTTTTGCATGAATTCCATGTACTTCTTACAACAATCCCATGAGATGGGTATGATTACCACTCTTGGAGTTTTTTTGTTTGTTTATTTTGTTTTATTATTTTTCTTTTCAGATGAGGAAACTGAGGTCTTAAGGAAGGTGGATAAGTTGCCCAGGTACCAGAGTTCATGCTCTGCGCTATGCCATAATCTGTAGCCCCTGATCCTATCTAAGCTGCCATGCTAAAATCTGCAAGTCCTGTACCATTTGGGTCATGTTAACATAGATACACGTGTTGAGAAAAAATTTTTAATTAAAGAAACCAAACAGATTGAAGCAATGTCCCAGGAACTGTCCCAACATATCTTAATATTTTGAGAAAGGAGGAGTATGAGGAATACATTTTATGACATTAGCAGTGATAGTCACAAAATAATACGATATGAAATCCACAGCAGGGCATTTAAAAAATTTTGAAACATAAAAGGCAACTGAGTTTCCATTCGTAAGCCTGGAACCTTCTGGGGGCGGATTCCCAGGGCCCACCAGGAGTCACCTTATTGATTCTTCAGAGCTGAGCCATGGTATGGGATGTGGTTTGCCAAGGCCAGTCAGTACTGGTCACTTCCTCAAACGTCACTTGGTGAGCCTGTGATGAGAATTGACTCTAAACCCAGCTTGACTTCTAATAGCTTCACTTCTCTGAATCTCAGTTTCTTTATGTATAAAATGAGGCAGCTCATGACATCTGTATTTTACACATTTTCTTCCTACCAGAATCCTTTGGTTAAATTAAATCATAAGGAAACGCCACATTAAGACTTAGAAGCAAATTTGTCTGGGTTCTCGGTTGCAGCAGGCAAATCTACTCTAGGTTGTTCAAGTAGGACAGGTGGGCCAACTCACAGTGTCTGCCCTCAGCATGCGGTGACGGTGTGCTGGATCAGGAGCCCCTACTCAGTCTTCACCCATCCCTCTCCCTTGATGACCATGGGGCCCTGTTGGCTGGCCACTCACTGAATAGGCCTTCATGACTCTGCAGACCAAAGTTAGAAAACGACCAAACTCAACTTTTCAGGTTCCTGGATTCTATGCATTTCCAAGGTGAAATTAAAGTAGAGATGTTTAAGAAGTATTTTCCTGTAGGGCATGGCTAATTCCAATGCATTCTCTGTAATTATCCAGTTAAGGGTAGTATCCACAAGGAGTGTGTCTTCATGTACATAGGCGTTTCAATTGAATGTCTCCATTGGGTGAGAACAGCCAATTCACAAAAAAGGAAAGGTGGAGTTCCCTGGTGGTGTAGTGGCTTAAGGCTTCAGCGCTGGTGCTGTCAGCGCTGTGGCCTGGGTTAGATTCCCAGTCAGGGAGCTACCCACATACAAAAACAAACAAACCAAAACAAAAAAGGAAAGGACAGGGGAACCGTGGACAAACACGTCGTGTGGCATTCTTCTCAGAGGGGGATGGCTGAGCCTCACAAGGGAAGCGTTTCTAGGTTGTGAGACCTTGCAGAATTTACTTATCAAAAATTTGTGTATTTATTTTTGCACACTTAAACATCATTCACCTTCAAAGACTCTCTGTTGGATGCAATCGGATGCATCACTGATTGAGACGCTTTTTCCACTGCTCAGAAGAGTTTTTCAACTCATGGATTTTGATGCCCTTTAGTGCTTCTGCTGTTTTTTGTGTCACCTCTTCCACATCAGCCAAAACGTATCCCTTTGAGGACATTTTTCATCCAGAGAAACTAAGTTGCTTGGGGCGACTTTGGGTGACTAAGGAAGGTGGGACCGGGGGTCATGCTGTTGTTGGTCAAAAACTGCTGAACACTCAGCGCAGTGTGGGCAGGTCCAACGTCATGGTACATGTTGTTTGTGTCAATCACCCATCATGAAATGGGCAAATGCATTGAAAGAGCCTCCAAAAAATCACTGAAGCCAAACACAGCCTCTCACAGCCATGCCAGCTGGTGCATGGGTGCAGATGGGCCCCTAGAACACTCACCCAGCGGGGGAAGCTTGACAGGGGCCCACCCCCCAGAAGACAATTCTGGTTTCTTTTGGGTTCCCCCCTGGACATAGGCACTGTTATCTGGCACAGTCACTGGGGCACTGGCCTTAGCCTTCCTTTGGTCCCTTGGAGCCCAGCTGCTGTTGGCAGCAGAGCAGCAGGAGAAGTGGCCCCACCTGCTGACCTTTCAGAGGAGAGAGGAGGTATCCATCACCATGTGGGATGGAGAGTCGCCCCCTTCCTCCTTCAGTCTTTAAATCTGCCTGGTTAGTTACTATGGATGGATTTGAGCTACAATTGCTTTGGTAAACACTGACAAACACTGAGTACGTGAGCAGCACTGTGGCCCATGAGCCAGGGGCCTGGGCAAACATGGACTCTAACTTGTTGCATTTCTACTACATTTTATGGACTCTCTTTGGCTTTGAACTTTAGCTGGCCAGAGAGGCTCAGATGTAGGCTGTGGTGGGGACATGGGGGAATAGTGTTAAAGAAGCAGACATCAGGATCAACTGTCTCTACGTATGTGGGAAAACCACAGGTAGGGTGACCACCTAATCCCACTTTGCTTGGGACTGAGGGGTTTCCCAAGATGCAGGATTTGAGTGCTAACACCAGGAAGGTTCTGGGGTGGGCTGGTCAGGGGAACAGATTTTATATTCCTTCCTGGGCCACCCGTCTACTTTTGAGGAACTGAATTCCTACATTCGAAATGCAGAACTGTGCCCTGGATGTAGTCCATGTGAAGAGAAGAGGTGTAGAGTGGGATTTAGGAGAGGAGCTGAGGCCCTGGCCCTAGCTCTCACTGTAGTGAGGGACCTTGACAATGACCTCTCTGAACCGTAACTTGCTCATCCGGGATACCTACCCGCTGGGTGTTTGAGACGGTTAAAGGAGACAATGTGTACTTGTGCTTGGAACAAAGAGGAACTGCAATGGTTTTTTAATTTTCTATTTGCAAGTGAGAAAATATGCAACATTGGCTTAAAAATAAGAAGCTCCTCTTGCACCTGCCTGTGTTAACCTTCCATCATCTGAACTTCAGGTACTGCCCTGGAAGTGTTCTTTCGATGTTTCCACTGGGTGTGTTCCAAGTTAGTAACAAAACTGTGAGCTCTCCAAGCGCAAGCATGATCTTTTTGTGTCTTGAGTGCCCCTAAAAGCTTACCTAAATGAGTGCATTTTTATCCCTCTACTCATGGGAGTTCCTTGCCAAATGCAAATTTAATGGAAGGGAAAGGTGGCAGAGACCGCATACGCACGCATTTTGCCATGCTAGGTCAGCAGGGCCCCTCCTGTGCCGTGAGCCTGGAACGCACCACTGAAAGCACCAGAACTGTGGTGTGGCCCCCAGGGTTTGTAAGCAGCCAGCACCCACTAGCCCACCTTCGCCAAACTGAGATAACCAGCTTCGCGATTGCTAAGTTCCTGCAAGCAGCACAGCTCAGTGGGTCTGCTAGGTCAGAAAACGCTAAGAGGCTTCCTCTGAAAGGACCCACCAGGAGAGCAAACGTCCCCTGTTGGCAGCTAGCCCGGCTCTGCCTGTATTCATTCTGGAGTCCCCTTTGCCAGCTTCCCTCATCTCTTTCACATCAGGCAGCCCTGCCCTGACTTCGTGCCAAATGTTCATCCGGCACCTTGACATATGTTGTTGTGTGATGGCAGCATTGGCCTTCACATTGAGTCTCGTCTCCGGGTGATTGAATCAGCTGGGCCAGTTGCTCTTGTGGATAAAGGCTCCGCAGGTTCTGAGACATGACTTTTCCCCAGGCCACTGGGGTCGTCCCCTAAGCCAGGCTGGGGAGAGCTACTCAAATCGCATGATGAAGACCTGCCCCTTCTGATGCTTGAAAGATCTTCCTGAGTTTGTGCCCATCGGTTCTTTCAGGATCAGGACTTTCCAAGGTTAGTCCAGGAAGAAAGGAACACTTATCAAAATGAGCAGATTGAGGTTTTCCTCAGATGCCAGAGTTTTCCACCCCACAAAAGATTATGCCTGCGGAATGATTGGCAGACTTCTGGGGGGACAGGGAGAACAAATTCTTGATCTACCGCACTTTCAGGGACTATTCTTTCCCCCTTGAATTTCATGACTTTTCGTAAAGGAGGTTGGGTCTCTGGAGGACCAGAAGGTTTTCAGTTCAGAAAAGTGAGCAACCCCTGTTTGCATTTACTATTTATGAGCTGTGGTGTCCTGTGGTCACGTGGCCATGTGATGCTTGCTTTTAAGAACCTACAAGTGAGTCCAGATTCATTATTTTTTCATGCAAAGTGAATGATGGCAAACTTCGCAGTGTAATGGACAACCAGCCTGTCACCCTCGCCCTAGAACTTGCATTAACATTGTTCGTTTAGAAACGCATGAACAACACACCATATTCCCTTCACAAACATCGTGTTTGTGATAAAAAGCAGTATTTGTGGGAAGGAGCATTTGAGTATTTAATTGCATAGCTCATGGAAAAGTCTTCAGATCTGAGTAGCCCCATGGCATTAGAACTGGGGAGCAAGGGTGGCTGCATTTCCTATGCAGCTCACACCTACTAAGCAACCCCATTAGCGTCTCACTCATCTCTCTCAGTCAGGGGACAGCTGCCCTGACTGCTGCTGTTAAGTTTCCTTCAACCTCTAAGTACAAGAAGAATGATGTCAGAACAGTCAAAACCCAAGTGTTCCTAGGACAGAATTTACTTTGCATTTGTTTCTGACAAGCCTTTCTTTTCTTCTGGGGGAAGAATTGTTGTGTTAAGAGTCTGATTCAGTGTAACTGGGGAACCAGTCCTGTCCAGTTCTCAGCACAGAGCTCTGTCCTTTGTGTGCTCAGCTGTCATGTGTCCCCAGCTGTCGTGCGTCCCTCCTGACCTCAGCTTCGAGGAATGTCTTCTGCCATGGAATGATGAAATTCCTCTTTTGAAGGAAGGATTCTATTCCTGCTCTCCTACAATAGCTGGATTATCATAGTGTTATTTTCTCCTCTTGAGATCCACCTTTCATTTCTCCCGATGGGATCTATCTTTGTTTCCTAAAACCCTGGGAAATCATTTTCGTGCACTCACTCATTCAACTGCAGCCTGCCGTGGGGGTGGGCGGACTCAGGCTCGCTGCCTGCACTTGTACAACTTACAAGCTAACAGTTTTTTGTTTTACATTTTTAAATGTGGTTGTGTGTGTGTGGTGGAGGGGGATAAAGAGCCCAAGGAGAATATTTTGTGACATGTGAAAATTGTCTAAATTGAAATGTCAGTGTCCACATAAAGTTTTATTGGAACATAGCCTCTGACATCGGATCGCATGTTCTCTGCAGGGGGTCATGTAGGTCGGGCGTCCTGCCCCCATCTCGTAGTTCCATCCCGGAGTGCTGCCCTGGAACCTCGTGTTCCTGTCAGGTCCTGTTGCCTTGCATCAGTTTGTGTCTACTCCTCCTCCCCCTTGTGTGTGACACTCCAGTGGGGCTCTGCATGGCTGAACCCAAAATTTGTTCCTTTCAGACAGCTCCCCAGCCCATGATCTAACCCTGCTCACCCCTGATTGCATCCCTCTCACTCAGCCTGCTGGGGCTGCTATAAAGAAATGCCATAGATGGGGTGTCTAAAGCAACTGACATTATTTCTCAGAGTTCTGGAGGCTGGAAGCCCAAGGTCAAGGCTCTGGCAGATCTGATGTCTATTGAGGGCCTGCTTCCTGGTTCATAGATGGCCATGTTCTCGCTGGGTCCCCTGATGATAGAAAGGGGGCCAGGGGCTCTCGGGGGTCTCAATTATAAAGGTACCAGTGTCACTCATGAGGCTCCACCCTCATGATCAGATCACCACCCAGAGGCCCCTCTTACTTGAAGCATCACTCTGGGGAAGCCAATTTTAACACATGAATTTGGGGGATGGGGAACCCAAATATCCAGTTCGTAACAGCATCCCAGGTGCTCTGTTGTTTAAAAGGGGAGGTTAGATTATGAAGATAGAAAAAAATGAATTTTTTTTAAAGGGAAGGATCTCAAGTT
Source organism: Lyroderma lyra (assembly GCA_004026885.1). NCBI lineage: Eukaryota > Metazoa > Chordata > Mammalia > Chiroptera > Megadermatidae > Lyroderma > Lyroderma lyra. The sequence continues at coordinate 188,284 of PVJL010001685.1, read as the reverse complement.
GGGCCTGTGTCATCTTGCGTGTGTGTGTGTGTGTGTGTGTGTGTGTGTGTGTGTGTTTTGAAGCTTAAATGTAGGAATCTACTTTTGGGCTTGTTGAAGTTTTAATGGGCAGCCCAGCAGTGTGGCCTATAGAGATGGTCTGGAAACTTCCACCTCTTTGTACCATCTTACCCAGAATGGTGTGGTCTACAGGTCTTCTTGCAGACACACATTCTATCTCTTCCTCTAGTGCACTGACTAGAACATTCAGGAGAACTGGACCTCAGATAGAGCTTTGCGGTCCTGCCAGACTTCTCTCCGATTCATTACTGTTCTGTTACGCTGTACTCATTGGAAATGGTTCAAATAATTACTCCTCCTCATAGCCGAAGGTGATTCTAGAAGACTGTGTGAAGTGCTTTGCTAATGTGGACATGAACAGTAGCGAAACTGCTGCCCTCACTCAGCAGCTGAGACGTTCTCGTCAGACTGCGAGGGCGGCAAGGTCAAAGGAGGGACTTTTAGTGTCATAGCGACCTGAATTCAAATGTGGTGTCTTCCCCTTGACCTGGGAAAAAGCTTCCTAGCAGCAGCGTGGTGGTGAGGAGTCAGTGAATCGAGGCGTGCACCCCTACAGCAAGGGGAATACAGTGTCACGTATAGCAACTCCCCCACAGATTGTGGCCTTAATTCCTATCAGTAATGAAATTATTGAGTAAGGAGTGCAATTCCTTTAGGGTGACATGTTCTCAGTAAATTCACAGTGGCACCCAGTGAAGAAGATGTTTGTTTATAAATATTGATACGAGGGCTGCCTGGAAGAAAACCCAGCCATTGTCAGTGTAACGAGAACGGGTCTGTGGCTGGGTACTTTCCGGACAGCCCTCGTCTAGCCTTTTTGATCAGTGATTCTTGCAGTTTGCATAGTTAAATACATTCTCCTGGGGCTTCTGCAGTCTACTGTTGGCTGAAATTCACTCCTGTATATGTGACTCCATTTTCGCTTTGTTTTGTTTTTTGGTACAAATCTCCTGTGTATTTAGGGGTATCCTAGCAAGTATTAAGTGTTACAGGTGGTCTTTCCGTTTTCCGACCCCCTCGTATGTAGTTTGCCTGAACACGAGGCTGTGACCACGTGGAGCACCCGGCATTTCTGTATCACGTTTCTGTGGGGCTCCTCTTCAGCTGAAAAGCTTGGTTTGGGGTCCGGGGCTCAGGGCCAGGGATAGAAACACGCAGACACCAGCACCCAATCTGCTCCTTACCTAGCGGTGTGGCCGCGGAGGCGCTGCCTAGCCTCCTGTGGCCTTAGTTGATGCCTCCGTGAATGGTGGATTGTGCCGGGTGCTTTCCACGACTTCCTCCTTGTTCCTGGGTGTCGTGATCACAAGTCAGCTAATAAGCACACACAGGGGCCCCCAGAGGGTGCACAGGGAGGGACGAAGCACAGGGCCATTCCGTAACCGCCTGGGTTTCCTAGGGTGATGGTGACAAGAAGGATGCCCCGTGAAGTCCCCAGGGATTCGGAGAAGGGAGGGACTGGTGGGCATCGGGCTGTGAGGGGCAGATTTCCTGGAGGAAGCCGAAACAAAAGTGAGAGTAGTGATGGTAACGGGTTGATGTCAGACATGCTTTTCATCCTTATTTTGTTTTGTTGGTGTTTTCCTTCTCTCCAAGGTCAATGTTAGTGCAACACATCTGCCCACTATTCTTTGGAATGCTGCTTCGACTCTTACTCAGGAGTTCTAACTACTGCTCTGATTTCAGAAATGCCCATTATTTCCAAGGGCACTGTCTTGAGGTGGCGCGTTGCTTTAGTTGGAGTGAAATCGCATTCAACACTTTAGGACTCATGGAGACAGGCAGCACAATTCAGAAATCGTCCTCTGGTCCCAGCAGCGTTGGAAGGCACCTGGATAGTTGCTATGAAGTGTTTGCCTCTTCACATTGAATGCAGGTTGAGAGAAAGAGTGGAAGGAGAATCCCTGGCATCAATTTAGGGAGCTCTCTGGAGACCATGGTGGTGAGGGACATGGGCTCATGAGTTGTTAGACTCTGGATGCGACACTCCTGGTTGGACGGGTGGGAGTACTTCACTCCCTGTACCTCCGTTGTTCGGGTGGCATGCATGATCACGAAAATGTTCACACTAGTCACTGGATGTGAGTGAAGTCCCACTCTGTGTCCTTTATTATTGTTCTTAGTCATTTTGTATTTTCCCTAAATGTCCTTACATATTATTAAAAGGAATACAGGATGGAAACAGGACTGATGTGGAAAAGAGAAATGTGAACAATTCTGAGTCTTTCTAAATGCAGACATTATAATAGAGGGGCCTTGGCTACTAGAAATTGTCCCTTAAGAAATGGCCTCTGTGACAATCATTTCCGTCATGCCTCTACTTTTCAGTTAAGAATTGTTGCAAAATTAAAGAAAAAGATCTCAGAATTTTAAGTGAGCTAGCTCTCTGGACCTTAGCAATCATCATGTCACACAACTAATTTGTGATTTTATCATTTAAGATCCATTTATTATTTACTATCATTGAAATGGCATTAAGCATGACAAGAATACAACAAATATCAAAATGTAAGTATTTCTTTGCCTAGTTTGTGAATTCATTTTAATTTATGTAGAATTCAATCATACAATGAAAATTTTAAAACAATGTGTTGAAAATTTTTAAAATGAATGACTGAAGATAAATACATTCTTTAGGAATTCTTGGCAGAAAAAAATTATTTCTAACTGTCAAATAGGTATGAATGATGGGCACTCCTCTTTCAGAATTGCTGTGATTCTGTTGTCCTGAGTTAACTCCGTTTGGGGAGCCGACACCCAGACAGTGAGACATAACATGTAGAAATGAAAGAGGCATAAAAAGACATGACAGATTGGGGGGCACTGGGGAGCAACTTCATCTGCTACTGCAGGGGGTCCACAGCTGATGGTTCTACAGCATCCCATGCATTCTTAATTAAGAGCTACTTCTTCAACACTGTGTGTGGTTTTTTTTTTAATGTTCTGACAATCAGTTCTTTTTCTCACTCCAAACCTACCTTTGCTGGGTCACAAAGTGTGTGCTGGTGGGACGCAGTAAGAAATAATGGGGGGACATAGACTTGTGCACCATTGAAGGTGAGTACGGACACCTCTCAAACAATGAGAGGCTTCAGGCAGTAAAAGGCTTCGTGCTTGATTTGTCTAAAGCCTGACTAAGCGAAGTGATGGAAAATGCCTGCCAAGCCAGACGGCCCAGTTGACAGGAAGGTGGCCTAGATGCTTTGGTAGGGTCTCTCCATCTAGATGTGAGCAACTGAAAGCACAGTCGATAAAGAGCTGTAGGGTGAGGGCTTGTGCACGGAACCTGACGACCTTGTTGCACAGTGCGCCCCCTGCTAAGGCGAGCCCCAGTTTTATTCCAGGTAGGAGGTCACCGATGATTCTAATGAACCGTGGATATACTCAGTTGTCCTCAAAGAATTGGGCTGGGCTGTAAAGAAGACACTTGCAGTATTTATCACCTGAACATTGCTTTATTGTCCATTCTCTGCCTTCTCTGTGTTCTTTGCTCATGAAATGCAAGTTGACTTTGGTCTGCAAAATCCACTTTTTTACTTGAAAGGAGGAATCGTAGTTGAAATGACACAAAGCACACTCATGCAGCCTCCTCTCACAAAAGGGTTGAAAACCACTGGACATCATGGAAGACAGTTTTCCTAAGTTGTCAAATGTTTTGACTTGGAACATTCTGTTTTCCCCTCCTGCCTGCTTCTCTACCACCATCTTCTCTTTTGTGATCTTTCTCTTAAAGTTCATATGAAAAATATAGGCCTGTTGCCATTCCCAAGCACAGTTTTCCTCTAACTGGTTGACGTTTCAGGGCTTCAGTCCTGCCACTTTGTGATACGTTTTCCTTTGTTGACCATGTGTTTTTGAACATGATGTCACGTGAGTCAAAATCTAGCTAGGTATGGTGGGTAAAATTCCAGAACTTAAGGTTGTTTTAAGGTTTCATCCCCTCTAGGGGACAGCATACATGGTGCTTGTGCCATGCCCTTATCTAGAATATGTGAGGCACATTTCTTCTTTTGGGACTATTCAGATCAGTTGGATGTGACTAGTTGGACTATTGGGTTGAGACTGGCTACTTGTGACCACCTAAGTCAGAGTCCTCCCCCATCTGGGTCATCAGTTGTAGGTGAGGGATTGGGCAATGTTCTAGATTGCCTGTTCCTTCTTCTCTAAACACATCTTACAGGTGAGAAAATGATGTCACTTCTGTCCCAAATATACTTACTTTCTGGCTGAGATATCATGGTAGCCATGGGCATGCAGCAACAGACTTCTACCTGCCTCTACTCCCTTCTCCCCTCCTCTCTGAGCGTGACTGATGTTCAATACCTGTGCATTTTCTGAACAAGGAGAGACTGTCACTGGCCTGGATGTAAAAGCCTGGGTGGTGTGACCTGTGCTCATCAAGATCATAGTGATGATAGTCCCCCTCCTCGGGCCTCAGAGGGGCCTTCATTACCAGAGAGGCCCAGTGGCAGCGATGTTTGCTTTGGCCATGTTTTCAGAGCCGGGGTCAGGCCACAACCTGCGAGTCGAGATAAGAGGTGGCTGCAGATGTGGCTGCAATGGCCTGTAGTAGGTAAGCACAGGAGACTCCACGCAAAGCTTAATGGGATTGCCAGTGTGGCGGTGATTTTTCCAATCCTTTGTCTTCACGTTGACAGGGGAGGTGGCCTGAGCCAAACACAGGATCCTGTTTCCAGGAACACCTGTCGCTTCATGGATCACATGTCAGAAACCCTTCTTGGGAACTCCTTCTGTCCCAACACACCACGTCGCTCGGTCATAGTCTGTCTGCATTCCTGGCGTCAGCTTCCCTCTGACAGCCTGCTGTCGCCAAATGGCTAATCTTCTGTGTGCAGCATGCTGTTCTCTTGCAAAGCCTTAAAAATGTTTCTCTCTTTCTCGTTTCTGAGCAGGGTGTATACGTGCCACAAATGTATTTCCACTCAGCACTTAAGTACTTCTGTCAGCTTTAGCAGAGAGTGCTCTGGGTACCAATAATCCAGGAAGGAGTCAAAGGTCACATTTATTTTTAAGTTTCCATTTAGGAGGTGGTCAGACACGTATGACACACCCGCTCAGCGCCCGGGGCCCCTCTCTCTCTGTGGCTGGTGTTTCCTGTGAGCCCAAGCTTAGGGGAATGTGGCCCCTGGAACTGAAATGGCTCTGAGCCACTCACTCAACAGCTGGCATTCATTTTCAGTGGATTGTTTCCCCCCCTGCTTCTCTGAATAGCAGTCGGTGGGCTGTATGATTTTAAAAATGAAAGTACTTAGTGAACAAATCTGTAATACGACAGGTACCACTTAGGAGCTGAGAGAAAGTCGAGTACAATAATCAGGTTATTTTACCTGGAAAAAAAGAAGGGACATCTTGAGGAAAGAAAATAAAAGGAGGCTGATTGGCTGTTTTTGGGTGGCATTGTCATTGTGTTATTTGTTACCTACATCCCATTGATGAAGTGGTCACCGTGAGCCAAGCACTGAGCTAATTTTGCACATGTGATCCCATGGAATCCTCACGAGAACTTTCTAAGACAGCTGTAGAACTCTATGTGATGGATGAGGACACTGACCTCGAATGATGAAGTGACTTGCCTGAGGTCACCCAGCTAAGAAGACCTTGAACTAGATCTTTCTGCCTCCATTGGCCATGTTCTTTCCCACCCCCCGGTAAACAGGCCTGCCCTTCAGCAAATAGCGCCAACGACATCTTTCCAGTTTCTTACCTCCTCAGGCCTCTCGCTTCACTAGCCTTGCCCGAGATTGTGACCGTAAGTGTCCTGAACAGAGATGGACCCGCTCTGAGGAGGGCATAGCCAGAGCCCGTGTGTCCTGGCTCCTCACCCAGAGCTGTTTGTCAGTGTCCCCACTCCCCTCCCGGGGCACGGCCTTGACAAAGCCTTTCCACAAGCCCACCTGCCGGCCCTTGCCTCCACTCCTCCCCAGACTCCACCACCCCTCTGCCTTTCCTGCTGTTCTCATCTTCAGAGACCTACCTACCCTCCTTGACATTTTCTTGCATATTTATTTGCTCGTTGTTTAGGATGTTTCCTCTAGCATCCTCAGTACCTAGAACAGGGCCTGGCTCTCGTGGTCCCAGAATGAATACTTGTGGGGACCTCCACAAGGCTTCGTTCTGTAGCCTTCTTACCTTGAACTCGTTGGTATTTGAAATTTGGCCCAAACCCCTGACCTGCAAGTAGTATGTGTGAAAAGCCATGGACACATTTTTTATGTACCCCAGAAGTGGTGTTTTTTTGTTGTTGTTTTGTAAGAATGATTTAATACCCCATTAGTATGTAATGTTTCATATTCAGGACACATGTTACCACAAGCTTTGTCCTTTTGAAAGCTCAAGCCAAGTTGTCATTAAAAACACTTCAGAAATCTTGCTTGAATTTGTCACACAGCATCGTTGCACTTGGAAACATCTGATGCTTCTTTCTCATCCACCTTCTCCACATGCAAAAGACAAAACAAAATGAAATATCCTCCAAACGACAATAGCAACAGCAAGAAAGCCCGTGCTGCTGGTGCATGGCTTCCGCTCTTGGGAAAACCTTTCAAAGGTTTGTTAAGTTTAGGCAGCGTGTGTGCACATCATCTCATGTTGACGGGTCCAGATTTCCCAACTCGGAAAGATGAGGAAGATCAAGTTTCAGGGGGTTTCGTGGGTCTTGGAAGAGAGAAGACCACGGGTTCCAGGGTTCATGGAGGCGTTCCTGGCCTCGGCAGCCCCCCGTGCATTGCAGGGTGTTTAAGCATCGGGGTTCAGGCCCTACCACAAAGTTCCCGAGAATCAGTGTTCATGAAGGGTTAAGGGAGGTCCTGGAGGGAAAGCTGGGGAGAAAGTGGCTTCATGCTTCTAATGTGAATCTGGGGGATGGTCTCCCTCATGCTGGGGCAGGGGGAAAAGCTTCCGCCTTATGTCAGGGCGCAACCGCCTCAAAGCCAACTGTCAGGCCTATGGAGAGGACCACTGTGAAAGGGTTTTCTCCTCCAGGTCGTCGCCTTTTAGCTTTTCCTTCAGCGCTAACAGCGGCTCTTGGCTCTCATCTCTCCCCTCCACACGGTGAGTGTTTGCTGTATAATCTCTCCTGAAAGATCCAAGTTCCTGTCGACTCCTTCGGCTTGAAAGGATTTCCTTAAGAGTGCGCAAGTGCTGAGTGAAACGGGGCAGACATCGCCTGCATAGCTGCATTTCTTTACGTGTCTCAGCACATGTTCGCCTCTTCTGAACGTGAACGTGGCACACTGTGTTGGATAAGCATTCTGGGGCTCCATGTGTTCACTATTTTACAACATGGAGTGGAGACACTCAGTCCTCGAAAACCGCTTCCTGAGCTTTCACGCTGCGCCTCCTGGCTCAGATTAGTCCTTACTAAACCGGCATTCCGGGAGGAAGCCTCCTGTTCTGCTGGCTCGACCGTGGACCGTAGGGGCGGATCAAGATACGCTGGGGGAGAAAACGGCTCTGGGGTGAGTGTGTGCTGTGTGTGTGTAATGTGCATCCGTTTACCAGCTAGACTGACATTTTTGGAACATGACGATTCCTTTATGAGAAAGTCAAGGGTAAGGGCACAAGGCGTCAAGGAAGGCAGATCTGCATTTGGGGTTTGGCTTTAGTGTTCCAGCTCTGGGCGCGTACTCGATCCCTCCACGCCTCTGCTCGCCTCCTCGGCAGCTCAATGGAGACAGAAAGAGCATGGGTCGTAAAATAGCATCGGCATGGGGGTTAAATAGTTGACCTGTCGCCATAGAGCTGAGCACATGGTACGTCCTTCGTGTACATTAACCACGGTTACTCTTGGTTCTGTCGGCAAGTGAATACACAGGGAAGCCGACAAGGTTGGAAAGGGATGGTCAGGGGCATTAATTAGTGTCATGTTCTCAGGAAAACCTGTTCTGAGTCCCTAACCAGAGATGGGCAACCCCTGGCGTATGCTTTCACAGCGTCCTTTGCTTTTTCTCTTTGTAACGTTTGCAGCAGTGTCCATGTGACATTCTATGATTAGGGTCTGACACGCGATGGTCTTTGGTTCACTGCTCTGCACCCAATGGATATTGCACAACTCTGGGGACAAAGGGGGTGCCCAAAACCACTCAGTGAATGGACAATGACCCAGGAAAGAGTTCTGGGGCGCCATGTACCTGGCAGGACACTTTTGTGGCAGATGGATGGGTGGATGGACAGACGCTTCTGGTTTCATCCAACTTCTCTGGCCACCCTTTCTCAGGGTTCTTGGCTGGTTCTTTCTCCTTTGCTCCCTGTCTAACTGTCTGCACATGTATTCGGCACATTCAGTTCTGTGCCAGGAGCACTGATGGCTCTATTACGTCACCATTCCAGACCTGGCAGCCAAGAGCTAGAGAAACAGGCTCCTTGAAGTGTTGGTGTAGGTTGCATCCCAGCATGGTGCTTGGTGGTGCCAGAACTACTCTGCATGATGGCTTCTACAAGCATGCGGTGACTCGGGGTGTCTGTGTGGTTGATTTCGGTGGAGACGGCACCTTACATGCCCATGGCACCAGGCACATGGTAGGAAGCTGGCTGGACGAGGACAGTGGCAACCCGGACACGAATGCAATGTTTCAGGGGCAGCCCTCACTTAGTTCCTGTTCGTTTTTGTCACATGAGGGCCCAAGTGTGTCAGATCTGCCGCTGTTTCAAGAGAAGCTAGACATCTACATTTACATGGGATGTTTTTCTCTTTAAAAATATTTTCAACTAATTCTTTTATTTCTGTGAAAACATGACCAAACCCATAGACCTCATGGATGAATTCAGCCTATTTGAACATCTGTGTCTATGTAACCCCAAATCATTTACTGTCAAGTGAAAAAATAGTGCCCAATTCAGCCCCTCCCACAAATGTCCACAAACAGCTTGGGGTACAGTGGACATAAACACGGGCTTCAGATTCATATGGATCTAGGGTTTGCAATGTGGGCTTGGACTAATTACTTAGCCTTGCTGAGGTGTTTCTGCTAATAAGATGCTTTGATTTCCTGGGGGCTTATTTAACAGGAACATAAATGTCTGTCCATCCTTTGTAATATGCTCAGTTTATTAAATGCACACACTTCACACACAAAACATGAAATGTCAAATTGAACATTTAGCATTTATTACAAATGCAGTTAATTAAACTCTCATAGAAAGTGCGAATTACAGTTAAAATGTCACTGAAACTTTTGGACACTATAAATACCTTAAAAAGTAGACAGAATACTGTAATTACAGTGTTTACTAAACTTATTTCTGTGATTACACTTAAACTCTTCACAATTAGCAATACTCTGATTTATTTCTTTATTATCTCTAAATACCTTTTTAAGGTTACCACAGTATTTGTTCAATTTAATTTAGATATTATGGTAGAATTTATATTGATGTCTTCCCAAGATTACAAAATCTTTAGTGGTTCAAAAAAACAAAAAGCCCAAAGTAAAAGAGCCCCAGGAACTTCCCAGACCACCTCAGTTCCAGGAGCTGGATTATTTGCAAGCTGATTGCTGATTTGTGAGCAGGACTGACTGCTAGTGCCAAGTTGATTGAACCTGAGCCACTGACCATGTGGCAAGGTCCCTTATAAAACTCTACTTATTTGATTTATTAGCCACATTATCCTCCAGTGTCTTTCCCAAAGGTTTAGATACTTGTAACTCCCCCCCCCCCCCGCCAGAATGAGGCATCCTTTATGTTTTGCACAGCCAGCAGCACATCATTGATTACCCTGCTCTACACGTATTACTGGCAGCTTATCTGTGCCTGGTTAGTGTTGTGATCAGCAGGGCTATCTAGCTCTCAGAGGACCTGTGGCTCACCAGTCATCTCCGAATTCTCTGTTGAACACTCTTTCTGTTTGGTCATTGAGTGTGACCACTGGTTGGACCTCATTTTACCAGTTACTACCCTGATGCAATCAGTCTTTCCTATTTGGGGGTTTAGTTCCAAAGTTCCTTGGAAATTTGAGCCTGACTCGTATTCCATTACCTTCCATTTTCCTGTTAAGAAAGAAGCATATATACACCTATGAACAGATGTGCAGACGATTAAATAGAGGAAACATCCTCCTACATGGACTCTCTTTTAGGTATCATAACCAATTAAAAACCAAATACTATATTTATAGTCACTCTTCTTTTTGGATTAGAACTACCTTTTAGTTCTCCATTTGTTGTCAGGATGGAATGGTTGCCGTTGGTAGACTCACACTTGTTTCTGTGTTTGACGCTCAATTACGTTGGCTTGGTCGTGGTGGGTCTATTTATATCACTCCACTGCCGCTCCTCCCGACGTCCTCATCAGCACTGTCCAGACAGTCCCTGCTCCCCGGATGGGTTAGTCATTTCCGACGTGGGGGTCAGTTACCCTCTGAGAAACCCAGATTTCTTTTCAGGAGAAACTTGTTAGAAATAACATCTGGGCCCTAGAGATCTACGTGAAGAGAAGACCAGGTCCAAGTGTGGGTGGTGCTGTTGGGTCATTTTTAGAGAAGAAACAAAAAATAATAATTCCTTTTAGGAAATGGAGTTCATGTTAAATTTTTCAATTTAGCTATTATGACATTCAGTCTTTCCTTCAGTATGAGTTCCTAAGTAATTTTCTCCACATTAAAAAAAGGTTACCTCCTTAACCATGCTGTAATTGTATAACGTCACTTACAGTATTTACACAGCTTTACTCCCACCAGTTTTGGGGTGAATAGAAGCGTTGTTTACTTGGCTTCGTTGGTGCGTCCTTGAATTCTTTCCTGTGACAATACCAAGAACCCATGTGGTTCTTGGTATCCATCTTCCTGGGAAATAATAAGAAATCTACACACACACACACACACACACACACACTCTTACACTCATATATACTGGACTGCCAAAAAAATGTATAAACATTTTAAGTGATTTTATCTACATATTACTTTTTTTTTTAATTTTTTAATTTTAATTTTTTTTTTTGTTTTTGGTATGTGGGTAGCTCCCTGACTGGGAATCGAACCCAGGCCGCAGTGTTGACAGCGCCAGCGCCGAAGCCTTAAACCACCACACCATCAGGGAACTCCTACTTTTTGAAGTTGAATTGAATTATGGCAGCAATATGTAGTATGAACTTCACTCATGAGTCGGCGTTAATCCAATGAATGCTAATGTCGCCATGTGACAGGACAAAGAAAACAGCAGAAGTACAGTCGTCATTCAAGGAGCACAAGACCACTTGCCAGGACAATGGATAGGACAAAAAGGTGCAGTTACGTTTCTTCCAGGTTCTCCTGACTTAACACCCCTTGACTTCTACCTGTGGGGACCTTAAGGATGTGGTGTCCTGTAGAAAACCAGCTGCACTGGCGGCACTTCAGGAAGAAATCAAAACGGAATGCGCAGTGATACAAGTCGACGTTTTGGTCAGTGTTGCTCAAGCAGTAGTTCCCCATGATCAGAAGTGTCTGGATGCTGATGGTCACCACTGTGAGCACCTCTTGTCATGGCAGAAGTCAAACGTGACTTGTATTCATCTTTTGTTATTGGTATATGTTGAATATTATAATTTTAATAGTTTTTGCCTTTCTTAAAATGAGTATACATTTTTTGGCACTGTGTGTGTGTGTGTGTGTGTGTGTGTGTGTGTGTACTGTCCAGGAAAAACCCAGCCATAAGTGCCTCTAGTTTTCATATGACATGGCTGCATACTTTCCAGACAGCCCTCGTGTATCTCCTGTTCCTGGCACAGAACTCCTAAATTCCTTGGGATTTACCTGGTAATAGGAGCATCTTTTGTTCTAATGAGGTGACTCCTGGTGGCTCCTGGGTGGGGGCTTGCCAATAGGAAGACCCAGCGGTGATGAGAAGCTCAGAATTTCACCCCGCAATCCACAGAAATGAGTTAAGCATTAATTGTGCTGACGTGAAGAAGGCTCCATAAAAGGCCCCAAAGTACGGGCTTCAGAGCTCTTGGAGGTTGGTGAACACTTCCCGCACCAGGGGGGTAGTGCTCATTCCAAGTCTGTGAGGACAGAGGCTCCTGTGCTGGGGACCCTTCCAGCCCTCCCTCCATGTCCTTCTTCACCTCACTCTTCACCTGTGTCCTTTAAAATACCCTTTGGAACAGACCCACAGTAGCGGATGATTGAACCCGCGGGAACCTCGCATTTGTAGCCAAGTCAGAGTGTGAGCAGCCGGGGCCGCTATCTATGACGGGCATCCAAAGTGAGGGGGCCGTCTTAACCTGTGGGGTCTGCATGAGCTCCGGGCATTGAGTGTCACAGTTGCTTGGTGAAACCCACACACGTCCCAGTAGAACGACTCGCAGCTGTGCGGGGTGAGGAAGTCCCTCAGTGCCCGGCACCGGGGACGGCTGCGGCACGCGGAGGCGCGCACGATGGGGCGTGCGGGACCCGGCGGGGCGCTCACCTGCAGTGCAAGCTGCCCCTGACTCGGAAGATAGAATCCCCATGTAAGCCGCAGAAGCTCCATTTAATATGGGCAAGCGATACCCGGAAAAAGTGACTTTTCCAAGAATAAGCGTCTTTGTGTGGCTGATCCACTATGTGTGACATCCTGTAGCTATCTTGAATATGTCGTTGTTAACACCGAAATGACCTACCCGGGTGGTTTCTGCACCTGCTTGGGTGGTAACAGTTTGTTCTGATCTGTCTCCATTTACAGGGCTGGTGGGGGCAGCTGTTACACCCCAAAAGGTCGGGTGGTTTCCACTGAAACCATTAGGAAAAGGCAGATCCAAAGATTGGGAGCAACCATGCCCATAATCGCAGGCGATTCTTCTTGTAGCTGCTTTTCAAATCCCAAAACTGCCATGGATTAAAATGTGCCACTGTGACAGAGGTGTCCCCACCCCACTCCTTTTGCCTTTCTGATGAGGCCTTCTGTATTCATTCCTCAGAAACCAGTCTTCCTGGACGAGCCCCCCAGAGACCTATTACGTGATGAGAGCTGACGGGACACGTAGAGGCGCGTCTGTCAGGGTCCTGTGCTAAAACAGTCTTCAGTGTGACAGAAAAGGAACACTTACTTGTCTTAGAGTCCCAAGTCCTCTCTTAAACTCTACACCTCGCTAGCTGTGCAAAGGCAAGTGAGCGGACCCCTCTGCTGAGGTTTCGTTGTCTCCCCCGGACGAAGGTGGAGAAATGCTGACCTGAGTGATGGTCGTGGGAACGAAATGTAGCAGGACAGCTGTGTGTTGTAAGCGCACGCGCGTGTGTTTTACTAGTGAAAAGCAGAGTGTAGGCGCATTGCTCTCGTGCGAAGTAATACGTTGTCATTGCCAAAACAGCACCACGCTCACAAGGCGCCCTTTGGGTCTGAGGAGAAAGAGCGCTCGTTAGGAGCCGGGTGCTCGGCAGTGCTGCCTGTCGGAGAGGGGACACAGGAGGCCTTGAACGAATTGCCGAGAACTTACGAGGAAAGTGAGGGAACAGAAGTAAGGGGTGCCGGAGGCGGAAGGTCCTTGGTGTGGTCACAGGAAAGAGGTCAAGGACAACCCTCAGAAGCCAAGCAAATAAAACCAAGCAGGCAGTGAATTTATTAAAGTAAACAACAACAACAACAACAACAACAACAACAAAACACTCCCAAATAGTGGGTGTGGACAGGCCAAGAGGAGGGCAGCTGCCCAGATGCACAAAGAGGCTCAGGATTTTATTCGCAGGAGGGCGCGACGCATTCATGATTTAGGGGTGGCATTGCAGGTGTTCCCAGGGGGGTCCCATGGACCCCTCCCTACCATCGGGAGAAGGGATTCCCTTGTCCTTACTTGGCCCTGTGGGCACTGTCCTGGTGATACAGGGTGGAGATTTTTCTCTGCCCACCATGCTGAGAGTGTCCCTGTAGCCGCATTCTCTCAAGAACCACCTCACCTCCCTTTCCTTTGTCCCCTCCCCTCCGCCTTCCTTTCCTTCCGCTCTCTCCCGCGGCCCTGTTCTTCCTGCCCACCGTAACGTAAGGAACCCTCAAGCATTTTGGGACACAGACCCATCTAGCAGTAACTGAGTGTCCTGAGAGGGGCAGAGGGATGCAAAGTGACACGGAGGTGTAAAGTTTGGAGGGCCTTGGGAGCCGGACCAGCTGGTCAGCAACGGGGAAACTTGAACTGTCTGTGAATCGGTTTTGCAGGGCAAGCCTCCGGAAAGAGCTTCTGTCTGTTCTTCGCTCACACACAGGTAACTGCTCTATTTGATAGTGGAGTGCCATTGAACCTGATTCTATTTTCAGTACTTTTTCAAGTAATCCTTCCCACAGCCCTTGAAGACGGTTCTGGGAAATATTTTCCTTTACAAAGGCAATATTCTTGGATGAAATTCAGGCCCAGTGCTGGTTCTCCAAGGCTGTGCCTCCATTCCCCCTTTCTTCTGGTCTGTTTCCCACTCTTTTCCATTGGTGATGTCCTTGTACTGCCCAGAGTGCTGTCCTGTGTCTTCCATGGCCTTGTAAGCCCAGAAAGCCCCATCCTAGCTGGCCCCCCAGCCCCAGTCACTGTTCCAGGCACTGCATCAGCTCTCAGAAGTGAGTTGAACAGGTAAGGGCAGGAAGAAGAAAGGATAACAGTGAAGGGACGAAGAAGAAAAGCAAGCCCGAAAATGACGAGCAGCCTCGTTTGAACCCAGGAAACGGTAAGTTGGTGTGCTGGACCCCTTACAACCTCAGTTCTCCGTGATCGGGGCGTAAAAGCATGAAATCAATAAGAAAGATGCATCCCGCAAAAGAACAGAACGCTTTGAGTAGTGCCTTGCAGGAGCAGGCCAGTAGGGAATTTCTAATGGACCATCTATTCCTGGCCCCTTTCCTCATCCGTCAGCTCCGTGTGATGTAATTTAAAAGGGCTTGGGGAGCCTAACGCAGATTTAAAGGCTCTCCGAGTGCTGACATGAAAAATAGGGGTGTTGGGTAATAGTTGCTGTGCTGGTTGGTTGCGGCTGCGTATCGACAAAACCAGGTCACAAGACTGTTTTGTCCTCTCTTGCCTTCCACCTTGTTTTCTTCCGTCAAAGAGGAAGGCTTTATGTCTACAATGTGGTGATAATTTTAGGAGAAAATGAGTCTGTGAGCACAAGTAATAAATAACACTAATCCATTATTTAGGGACATTAACAAGTTCTCCTGTGTGTAGATGGCTTTGAGTGGGAAGAAAAAGGTAGAAAATAGCATCAGAACACTGAAACGCAGAGGCACCCTTGAAAGGCCTTTCATGTGTTTCTGTCCTCTTGCGGGGCTACGCTTCTAGGGAAGCAGCGGTGTCACTGAACCCTAGGAAGGAGGTCCCACTTTTCATTTTACCACTAATATCCCCTAGAACTGCAGCATCCCTTCTGGTAGTCAAAGCCATGTGTGGCTGTTTAAATTTCAATCCATGAATGCTAGTGACAAAACATTGAAAATCCAGTGCCTCAGTCCCATGACCACATTTCATGTGCTCAGCAGACACAGGTGGCTGGTGTCCATGACCCTGGACAGCACAGACCCAGAACTTTCCATCACGACAGAACATTCTATCAGACAGTGACCCTTTGGAACAGGCTTCATCGAAACCACCGGGCTTTGGGCATGGTCATCACTCTCTCTGTTATCTAACCTGAATCTCACGAGGTCTTCGGGCCTTTCACGTCGGGTCTTTCATTTTTGTTCCATTTTTCAGGTGTTTTCATTTCCATCAGATGTACAAATGGGGGAGACTGTACTGAGCCTGTTGGGACGGCTGGGAGCTGGCACGGAGACGCTTCTGTCCGTCACACTTCAGTGTTTGTTTCTTGCTACAGGAGAGGTCGTAAAACGGGCTTCCGTAAAACTCCTCCCGTATCAGTGACGTTCTCCAAAGTGCGCTGTGAGGGGTACTCCAGACCAAGTTTCCGCGGCGGGTAGGTGCGCGGAGCACTCCAGCCCACTCCCCACGCAGCCGTCAAAGCGGACCCGTAACGTGGCTGAGGGTATTCACATCCTTCTGCAAAACAGAAATCACCTGCAAATGTCCTTGGAAAACCCGAGCTCTGCCCTCGGAGGTCCCAGGCTGTGCACGTGCCCCGGCTCATCTCTGCACCTTGGTCTCTGGCTACTGTTCCCTCCTCACCTGCCTGGGCGCAGTGACCCTTCAGTCCTTAAAAAGGACGTCCTCTCCGCAGGCTGATGCTTTGCACGGGCTGTTCTCTCACTGGAATGTTCTCCCCTCTTTGTCCTCTGGCAGGCTTCTTCTGATAACTCACTCCTCAGCTTGAACACCCTTTTTGGGGAGGACTCATGGGACCCTCTCCCCAGTCCCCAGTGGCTCTCTATCCTGCGGGGATCGGTTTTGTCCCTTGGCCACCACCCCTTTGCAATTCAGCCTCCTATCACGGCTTATTAACTTGCTTATTTGATGTTGGCTCCATCGGCCGTAAGCTGTACAAGCGTAGGCACCACGGCTGTGCTATTCATCATCCCTTAACACCCTGTTTGCTGAATCCAGCGCCATGGGCCGGGAAGGGCTGACGGTGTGCCCTTCGTCCCTACTCCGAGTTCAGTGGTGTCACGTCGATGGCTCAAAACTGGTCTTGTGGGGCCCACGGGGTAGGAGCGGATTTTAACTGACTGCAGGTGTAATGTGGCCTTGGAGTTAGTGTGACAGGAAGCTGACGTGGCCGCCAGGCGCAGTAACTCCTGCGGGAGAGTGGCTTCCCTCTCCCTGCGCGGCCGCGCGGTTGCCCGGGAGGGCTGCGCCTGACTCTGCGGGACAGCAGCGCGGACACCGGGAAGCGGTCCACAGGGGCCGGGCCAGCACGCGGGGGGCACACGGGGGGCGCATGGGGGGCTCGCGGGGGGCGCGTGGGCGGCGTGAGAGCTCGCGGCCGGGAGCATCAGGCCTGCGAGTGGGCGCGGGAGGGCTCGCCTCGTCTCCCACCGTCGTGGCGGTTTTAAGAGAATAAATGGGCAAAGTGGGTTAAAAAAAAAGGATAAAACAAATAATTTTGTTCCTTTTTTCTTTAAACAGTAGATAAAATAACGAGATTTTAATTAAAAAGACACATTTGGAAAAGCACACGGTAGGCCTTTTTCGGGGGCGCGGAGCCCTTCATTAAGGGGCGCTGTGCAGTGCCACCGAGGCCGATCCTGGATGCAGGGCGCAGCCGGGGACGTGCTGAGTCCCCGTGTTGCAGGAGCACGCAGCAAGGCCGCCGCGTTTGCGTTTGTGCTGAGAGGGATCCACAGGGCAGCCAGGCGGGCGGCCGCGGGCTCCGAAACGCGGCGAGGAAATAAGGTCGGCAGTTGGTCTCAGATGGGGACTCTTTAAAAATGGAGTTTAGAGACAAATAGCTGAATGTGAAGGCAACCAAAATGTCCTTCGGCAGATGAGTGGGGAAGTAAACGGACGTCCACTCAGACGGGCGTCGAGCCGTGAGAGGACAGGGAGAGCCTCAAATGCGCGTCGCTGCGTGAACCAGGCGCATGGGAAGAGCTCCGTCCTGCGTGACCCCAGCTCTGCGGCATTCTGGGGAGGGGGCGCCCACTATGAGGCAGGAGTCGCGGCGGTGGCGGTGCAGGACGTGCGGCTGGGGGACAGGCAGCGCACGCCAGTTTTAGCCAGTGACACAGTTCTGAGTGATGCTACAGTGGGGGCTGCATTTGTGCACACCCGTAGGTTGCACAATACTTAGAATGGACCCTGATGTAAACTTGGGGTGATAATAATGTGTCAGGGGAACAAAGTATCACTCTGCTGAGGGGGGGAATAATCTGGAAGGCTATGCCTGTGAGGGGAGAGGGAGTACAAGGGAAGCCCCACTTCCTCCTCAGTTTTGCTCTGAACTTAAAGCTCACACTAAAAATACAGTCTGTTAAAACTTGTTGCTGTTCTGTTCATAGAATTGTGGATCTGTCATATTTCTTTTCAGTGTAAGACTTAGAACTTTTATTTTCAAACTGTGATTGTGTCTCTCCATTTTCATCAAAACAGGTTTCTCGTAGTATTACTGAAAATGCAGAAACACTTTTCTTGAGTACCAGTACTCAAATCACTTATGCCTTCCCCACCAAGTACCAGATACACAAAAATCTAAATTTCAAAAAAAAATGTTTTAGGTTTATCCCACAGTTTATCCCACAATCTTGTCCTGAACCATGCAGCCACTCCTCACTTAACAACTTATCTGTTTAACGACTGCTCGGACTTACAACCCGTTCTCCAATGTGGGAACCCCCTTTCTCAGTCTGTGTGAGTCTTGAGAACCCCCTTTCTCAGCCTTTGTCTCCTCCCCACAGTAAATTAGTATTCACTGCACGAAGTGTTCGCAATCACACAAGACAACGTATTTCATTTATAAGTGTGGTGTCGCATGCTATCTATTGAAAATGCACACCCTATGGTGCCACGATGCACAACAAGACAGCCACCTTTAAGTTCATCGCTTATCAACTGATTTGCTTAATGACATAGTTGTAGGAGCATAACTAGGTCGTTAAGTGAGGAGTGCCTGTACGGTGCTTTGCTCTTCAGAACAATGCAAAATGGGAAAATATAGGAGAATGTAAGACTTCAACATGTTTGTTTATTCCTTCTTAAAGAAGGAAATGAAGAATCAGATCCCACAAGGGCTGGGCAATGAAGTAGAAGGCTTCATTCTCCCTGGCTGCCAATGTAGAATTCAGACTTTAGGACATGGATTCGGAAACTCCAAAAGGGCATTGGCCCTTGACTTCCATTGTTTCTGAAGTGTATCTTTCCCCAGTAACCTACAGTCTACATCCAGCAGGTGGGACGCTGTATGGTCCTGAGGCGCGTGTCCCTTGTCACGAGAACAGTGCATGTGGCCTGGAGCACACGGGACAAGGCACTGCTTTGATTTTTATCAACTAAAAGATTTGAAAACCTGAAATGTGGGAGATCTCTCTCTCTCTTTCCTATCCATCCATCCATTCATCCATCCATCCGTTTACCCATCTGTCCGTCCATCCGTTCTTAGAAGCAGTAGAATTCTGAGGCCTTTCTGCTCCGATTTGCATTCCGGGCTGCCCTGTCATTGTTTTCATTTTCTGTGCTTGTTCGATGTCTATCTAGTGGCTGTTCATATAGGAAAGGAAAGGTGACTACAAAAAGTCCCTCCCTTGTAGTCAGCAATTTGTCTCAAACTGTAAAAAGCCTCCACCCTGGAACATTTCTCAGGTATCTGTGCTGCCTAACACTCTCTAAAGTTTGGTAGGAGTACGAGGTCAGAAGTGAACTTTCTCATCACATAGAACCGGGAAAGGCTGGAGCTCAGACCAGCCGAAGGCCCTGCGCTGAGGCCTGGGGACCAGGCCTTCGGGATGCTGGGAGCGTCAGCCCGGGACGCGCGGTGTCTGCATGCGGGTGGCCCTGGGGAGCTGGCAGAGGAGGTGCTGCTGCTGGGCCTTTCAGCCATGTGCCCGCCGGTCCAACACATCGGCCTCTCAGGAGGACTCACACCCTTTTCTCGACAGCCTCATTGTTTTCTCCTGTGGGTAGACGGCGTGCTGTGATGTTTTATGCTGACCTCCATTCCACAGGTGAGGTGCCCCTCGCTTTTTCCTCTGAGCCCTCTGCTTTCCTTTCTGTCTGCTGACTCCAAGGATCATGGGCCAAGTGCGCATTACAGAATTCTGGGGCCCCGTGGAGGCATCCCTTGGAGGTTCCCTAGGACGGGACGGAAGGGAGCAGGCAAAGCCGGGGCAGGAAGATGCGGCGGCCCCGCTCCCGCACAGCCCCTGTGGACCCCTCGCTGTCCGTGCTGAGCTCTTTCTCACACATGCTCCTGCTCTTGGCCATGCATGATGGGACTGTCCTCCCATCACAGGCCTGCTGGCTCATCTTCTCTCCTTCTAGAACCTTTCCTGGCTCCCTCTCAGCTGGTTGATGCTGCTGTAGCATTCTGGGTGTAATCCTCCTTGTGTTTCCTTCCGTTCCTTCCCATCTGGTGAGTCCTGCCTTCAGACCAGACAGTGGGTGACTTGTGTGTGCAGACTGTGCCTGACCGATGTCTGTATCCCCAGGGCTGAATGGTTGAAGGGAAGGAAATGATTTAAAGCGAACGAGTGAAATGCTTCCTTTCCTACCTGCCTTTCCTGCAGCCTGGGTCCCTTCTGGAGCACAATCCCTTACACCCGGTACCCTCATTCAGCACGCGCTAAGCCCTGGGGTCGGAGCAAGGCGCCGGGCACTGATGCCTCCTTTCCCTCCTGTAACGTCCGTAACTCTCCTCGTGACAACGGACGGGATCAGCTCCTCTAAGGCCGGTCCTCTCAAACGGTACTTAGGGTCGATGGTGAGCTGGACTGTAGGGCTTGCACTAGTCAGGCTCCCCCACGACTGACCCACCAGAGTGCGCTGACAGGGCACGTGCATGTCTTTGTAGGGTGCGCAGCGTCGATTCTCAAACTCACCCCCTGCAGCACGCGAGTCGTCAGAGGGCTCTGGGCAGGCCTAGGGACAAGGCGGGGGACTCAGACTGGGGGGCTAGACACCCCACCTAGTACTCCATTTCACTCCATTTTTCATACTCATTTTCCCATAAAACTTCCATCGAGGAGTGGATTTGCTGCCTAAAAGTACTCTGTGAACCACCGGTGGTGTTTTTGTGAAGTGATGTTAAGGACAGAAAAGTGGTAGAAAAAGGTAACACACAATGTGCCGTTGCTAAGTGCACAGTACAGCAGTGGGAAGTGGGTGTGTGTTTTGGGCAGTGGGTTTCTAAGAAGTTTTCGTTTTGCAAAGCCAGATTCTGTGAAATGTAGTAACATTTGAACAGGGTGACATTTTGCTATTAATTGTTCATTTCAGCTTGTTTTAAAATTTATTTCCCTCCCTTTGGCTAATTTACCATGCTAGCATGACAGGAGTTTTGTAGCACCCCCTCTGTATTTTTGTTTGGTGGGTTTTTTGCATGAACAGGACATAGGGCATGTTGAACCATGACCCTTTGTTTGTAAATACCACGTCTTGACTTCGTTTGCATAACGAGAGCCTCCAAGGACTGGGAGTTAGTATGGACGGTCTAGTTCAGCTCCTTCCTTTGATAGATGAGAAAATAGGCTCAAAGAAGCTAAGTGACTTGCTCGCAGTCACACAGTTGGATGATAGCAGCATAGGGGCTAGTCTCCATAGCTCCTGGTCCAGTGTCATTTACACACTTCTTTAGCTTCCTTTCAAAATCAAGGGTTAGTGGACTGTCTGCAGTCCTTGACATTGAATCCCCCCCTTTGTGCACACTCCAGTTCTCTCTGTGGGTATTGGGGGGGAGGAAGGAGAAAACGAATAATGGAATGGGTCTCATTGCTGCCTGCTGTGTGCCAGACCCTGATGAGGGGCTTCACTTTGGCGGTCTCACTTTTTTTAACTTAAAAATTTAATTTTAAAAATTTATTTAAAACATTGTAACATACACAAAGCATAAAAATGATCATCTGAACCATTGTTTGAGTGTACAAATCAGTGACATTAAGGACATTCATATTGCTGTGTGGCCATCACTACCCTCTATCCCTGTAACACTTTGTATCTTGTAAAACTGAATTTGGGTCCCCACTAAGCAATCACTCTCCCGTTCTCCCCCAACCCAGCCCTTGTCAAGCACCCTTCCACTTCCGTCGTTGTGAACTTGACTACTCTAGGTACCTCGTATAAAAGGACTCATGCAATATTTGTCTTTTTGTGACTGGCTTATTCCACTGGATATCCTTGAGTTTCACTCACATTATAATATGTGTCAGAATTTCCTTCTTTTTAAAGGCTTAATAATATTCCACTGTATGGATGAACCACAATTTTGGTTATCCATTCATCTCTCAGTGACAAGCTGTCTCACTTTTGAAAGAGCATACTTAGCCTCCTTTCATGACTGACAATACCAAGAATGGAAAACGTTCAGTAACTTCCACTGGCCGCAGAGCCATAAACAGTAGGGTTATGGGCTGAACCAGACAGACTTGAACCTGAAAGTCATGCTCTTTTCAGTATCTGAAGTTGTCTGCCCATATAGTTTACCTCCATCAGCATGGTCGGGTGGTGGTGGTGGTGGTGGTGGATGTTCTTATTAAATTTTAGGGCATTTATTTTTTATTTTTAAATGTTTTTAGAGATAATCTAGAAGGAACATTTACTAACTTTTAAAAAACTGATTAGATTTTTAACTTGTAAGATTTATTTACTTCCTGGGAGTAAGGCACTTATTCATAGTGATTTTCCCATCATATGAATAGAAAAGTAGATTTTTTTCCCAAGCACATAGTTTCTTGGTAAAATGCAAAGTGTAAAAATCTATTTGCACTGTTAAGAAAAATCATTACACCCTTGGGAGATGCCAAGAAATGTCAGAAGGAAAGGCTGCTCCTCTGTGAGGCAAAGGAAGCACACCAAGCTCAGGGGCCCTGTCCCCACTTGCATGATAACTAGAGCCCACCTTTGTGCCTTCCAGCCACGTGTCAGGCATGGCGCGAAGCACTTCACATGCGTGATCTCATTTCATCCTCTCAGCAGCCCTGTGAGGTCAGTGCACCTGTATCACCATCCTGCAGCAGGTCGGGGAGGTTAGGTAACTGTCATGGGTTGAAATGTTCCCCTTACCCCAGCAAGGATGTGTTGAGGTCCTACCTATCTGTGTCTTTGAATGTGACCTTGTTTGGAAATTGGGTCTTTACAGAGCTGATCGAGTTAGAATGAGGTCATTAGAGTGGGCCCTCATCCAAGATGACTGATGTCCTTAAAAAGAGGGAAGTCTGGACACACAGAAAGAAGGCAGCCACCTCACCAGGGTGAAGTCTCTATGAGCTGCAGAACAGCGGGGATCGGAGCCAGAAGAGGAAAGGCTGTCCCCTCGAGCCAGCAGAGAGAGTGTGGCTCTGCTGACACCGGGGTCTCAGACCTCCAGACTCCAGAACTGCCAGACAGTACATTTCTGTTGGTTCAGCCACCCAGTTTTGGGAACGTTGTTACGGCATCTCTAGGAAACTACTAATGCAGTAGATTGCCAAGGTCAACACTGACAGCCAGCGATGGAGCTATTAAGAGCTCAGTAAATGTTATCTGCTGGTTGTATTCGTAACACTATATAGCACCGATAGCAATAATATTTCATATTGTTATTATGAACAATAAAACTTAGAGCTGTTATTTTCTTTCCCCTAAGCCTGTCCTACTTATTCTCCACGCTACAGCTGGGGGTTACTTGTCACAGGTTCAAAAACCTATTAATCTCACTCAAAACTGAATATCCAATCAGTTATCTACACTCGAGCAGCTTGCCAAGTTCAGACACCAGAGAGTCTCCACTTAAAGGAAACATGCCCTTCACAGCCTGACATCTGTGCCACTTTGTGAGAGAATATTTTTGAAATGATCCCTCCATTTAGCCCTTGGGTGGGACAGCCACCTGAACCTGAAGACCTACCTCCTGAGCAAATGAGGAGAGGATCTGTGTTTGACGGTCCTATGTTGGATGAGACAATTATTATAGCTCTTAACTCAGCATCCAAACATGCATCCACGGAAATATAATTCAGCCTCTTAATTTTCTAGACCCGGAGATAATTGGTTCCATAGAGACACAAAGACTCGTGCCCTCAACAGGTGCATCAGAGACACTGTGTACCAGTAATCAGAGGATCAGCTCCCTTTGGAATTAGAAGTGTGCGCACGTGTATGTGCCCCTGCGTGTGTGCGCCTGTGTGTGTGCGTGTGTGCGTGTGTGTGCGTGTGCCACATGTGCATGTGTGAGATTGCATGTGCGTGTGTGTATGTGCACATGTGCGCCTGTTTGTGTGCGCCTGTGTGTGTGCGTGTGCACGTGTGCGTGTGTGTGCCGCATGTGCATGTGTGAGATTGCATGTGCGTGTGTGCACACGCGTGTGCATGTGTGCACGTGTGAGTGTGCGCGTGTATGTGTGTGTGCGTGCACATGTACGCCTGTTTGTGTACACCTGTGTGTATGTGCGTGTATGTGTGCGCGTGCATGTGTATGCGCGCGTGTGTGCGTGCATGCGCACGTGCGTGTGCACGAATGCATGTGCACGCTTGTGTGCGTGTGTGCGCGCGCGCGTGTGTGTGTGTGTGTGTGTGTGTAGGTTGTGAGGGTGGGCAGAGAATCATTTCTGCCTTCTTGATCATAATTATAGTGGGTAATTTTTTTTTAAGGTGGAGCAAATTTAGCAGAACCAGACCCAAGTTTGACCCAGCTGAAGTCTTGTGTGGTTTGCACACTGGAATTTAGTGGAAAATGCAGCAAGCCATCCTCGTCTTTGGGGGACATTGCAAGCAGCTAACTGAAGACAGAGCTGGCCATGTGGACAAAGCCAGAGGCAGGACCTTAGAGGACGTGGCTCGTGTTTAGGTTCTGTCATGGACTTGCTTTGATGCTCTGGGAAATCACGTGGTTGCTGTGACCTTGGTGGGTTCCTTGTGAAATATGAGAACGCACAGCCCAGAGCTGCACACGAAGCTGCTGGGAGGGTTACTGTGGTGGACTTATACATTTGGGGTTCTTCAAAAGCACAGGACGCTATTAAGGAACCCCATCCCTCGGTTAAGTTTGTTTGTGTGACAGAATGCATCTCAATCTTAAAGTAGCTGGGGAGAAGGGTATCATGGCTAGTAGGCGGCTGCGAGTTATGCCTCCTTTCTCACTCAGCCTTGTCTTGCAGCTTTGGAGTCCAAATAATCCCACAAATCTTCATTATGTTCTGGTCACGCTAAGTGACTGCGGCTGACTGCAAGGGTGAAGGAGTCAGGCCCATACAGTTCCAAGCCAGCAGCCACCATCCGCTCAGGCACGTGCTCTGTCTCTCAGAGTTACTGGAGCTGTTCCTTTGTTGTGAGCTCCAGCTGTGCACGGTGTCCCCTGAGGTTTAGCTGCCCGGGTTTTAGATGATTTTGTCTTGATTCCTCTGGTTGTGGCATCGAATGATGGGTTGATGTTCTGTTACCTTGGAGTCCCACCTCTGGCATTTGCCCCTTGCTGGAGAAACTTCAATCTACAAGAACAGATCTCACAGCCACAGTGAGCGATAGCTCTCAGTGGCAAGTCTGTAAGACAGCCCAGGGTGCCAGTGTGTGGCCCGTCTCCATCTCAGGGCTCAGCAGTGCAGAGCAGGGACAGCAAAGGGCTGACTTACCTCCCACTGGGGAGCGGCTGGAGTGAGTGCCTTCTAAACCCTGCACGCTATTTCCACGTCTATCTTGGAGCCTCAGCAATGCCCCTTCCCGCCTCTGAAATCCCTCAGGGGCTTTCCAGTCGTACCAGTTAGCCTGCCCTGCAGGCTGCTCGGGAGCTCCATGGGTGGGAATGACATGTTCACTATTGCTCGTGCTTCTGTGGGTTGTTTTTCTGGTCTGGGTTGGCTCTGTGGGGCTGGAACGTCTGGGTGGCCTCCCCATTCATGCATCTGGAGGTGCATAGGAATCCTATCGGGATGACATGTCTGAAGTGTCCCCATCCCATCCTCCCGGAGCCTCGCCGTGACCACTTCACACGGGCTCTCGGGTTCCCGAGAGCAGGGAGAGAGGGCAGGTCCTGACCACAGACAGACACTTCCCGGACTTCGTGTCATACCTGCTGATGCCCCACTGGCCAAGCCCAGAAGCAAAGCAGGACTGCAGGAAGCTGTGCTTGTTGTGGGCCGCTGTTGGTACAGCCCCACGTAATAAGGCCCCTAACCTGGTCCTACTTCTGTCCGAAGCCACCATTGCAACGCCATGCCTCACTGCGCACCTCTGGCACCTAGGCTCCCAGCACACTGCACTTGCCGTTCCTCGTGGTGGCCACACTTCCCTGTCTCCAAGCCCCTGTCTCTGTGCAAAGGCCTTGCCTCACTCGCCACTTAGCCACATTCACTACAGAACAAAAATATGTTTACGCCTCCCACAGTTCTAAGCAGAATGCCGGGTGCTAGAGACACCGCCCTGCGGGAGCTCAGAGCGGCCGATCTCTTCTGCTTTGCTGGGCAACTGTAACGAAGTCCCACGGGCTGGGTGGCAGAAGCAGCAGAAACGTGTCTTCTCGCAGTTCTGCAGGCTGAAAAACCGGGATCAACGAGTCGGCAGAATTGGCTCCCTCTGAGGACTATGAGGGGAGGGTCCGCCCCAGGCCTCTGTGCTTGGCTCGTCGGTGGCCGTCTTCTCCCTGTGTCTTCACATGTCTTCCTTTTGTACGTGTTTGTGTCCAGATCTTTTCTACTGATGACATTAGTCGTACTAGAATAGAGCCCATCCCACGGCCTCATTTTAACTCAGTCACCTCTTCAAAGACCCTCTGTCACAGACGGTCACATTCTGAAGTGCTGGGCATTAGGATTTAGCTGCATGAATTTCTTAGGGGCTGCAACTCAGGGACTCAAGGCATGGGTGAGGGTGTCATGGCTTCTTGTTTTACGTCACGTAGTTGTCAGTGGGGGTCACAGACATGAGAATGGGCTTTGCAATGCTCACATTTAATGTGTAGTCTCAGGGTGCTTCTAATAAAAACAAGAAGCACTGTCATCCGTGGTTTTCCTATAAAGAAAGCAAGGCTCAGGGAGGCTGGGAAGTGGCGCAGGGGTGACACAGCCTGACAGTTGCTGGGATGTCACTGGGTCTGTAAGGTTTCAGAGCCAGGACTCCATCATTCTGTCACCTGCCTCTCATTTACTGACAGATGGTTTCAGAAGGACTTGATTTATTTAAAAAACAACAGTCAAACAAAGGAAGAAAACTTAACAGGGATTGAAGTCATGGGCCATGAGCGTCACCTAGGTGTCTGACTAATGGCTCTGATGTACCACATGGAACCCTTGTGTGGAGTCATGAGGGACTGGGGCCCAGAGCTGCCCCAGCCCCAGAGGCACATCTCCCCTCACCCAGCTGGTTGCTTCCAGCACACCTGCTCCTGCAGAACACGTGGGCTGCTTCTTGGAGCAGAACTGGGGGTCCTGGCATCACAGTCCTTAGTGTGATGACCTCCTCCTCCCTCCCAGCCCCCACCTGACGGCTTCGACACTGGGGTGGGGGCAGGGCTCTTTGGCTTTCGCTCACCAGGTCACTGGTGACAGCAGCTCATCCCTGGCAGCTAACTGCTCCATTCTCCAAGTGACCCTTTTGTCTGTCCGCGTCACAGGGCTCCCTTTCCCATGGGAAGCCAGAGAGGCTGCTGCTCACTGGGAGCTGGCTTGGCAGGCAGGGCGGCACCGGGCCCCAGAGGGCAGCGGAGGGGCCACAGGGCTGCCCCGCGCACAGAGACATCACAGCCAGGATTCAGCACCTTGTTTCATCCCTCCTCTCCTTCTCGGATTGAATCGAGCCGACAATAGCAGAAACAAAAACACCCCCCACCCCACCCCACCCCACCGTAACCCTGCTTCGTGCCTGCATTCCGCCGGTTGCTGTGCAAAGCTGGATTTGAACTTCCGTTCCACTGGCCGGGGGACTTCGGGCAAGCGGCCTCCCCTCTCCCAGCCTCTGCTTCCCCTGCAGCCAGGAGGAGTAAGTGTTTTATCTCAGGGCTAGCACAGCACGGCGGGGATTCTGTCCCCTGCCTTTGGTGGTATTGAAACATGCTCCTTAAGTTCAGCTCAGGGACGCCGCGCTGCCACCAAGGCCAAACCGCGAAGGAGAGTTGGTATATGTTCACAGTTCTCTGCGTCACGCTCTGCTCCCCCAGAATCTTCGCTATCCTAACCCTGCACCCTGCCATGTCTGCTGCCTAGGAAGAGCCCGGGGCTGGGATGCTCCTGACACCCCCAGACCTGGGTTCCGAGCCTGCCAGTTACTGACCGTGCTGTGGGAGACCTGCCCTTCCCCTCCCTGCATCTCGGTTCCTTGTGTTTTGAAAACAGGGCCAGTTGGGACCATCTGTCCATCCTTCTCAGGTGTCTTGGTCTGGTTGAGAGTCTGCAGGTGTGTGAGCCTTCCCCAAGCCTGAAGTCCGTCGTCTGTAATGGAGGACAGCACCAAGGGAGGGCCAGTCCGAGTGGAACCCTGTGCCGGGGACCTCGGAGCAAGTCGGCCACCTGCAGCCCAGCCAGAAGTCCAGTCACGGCTCTCCTCCCTTGGGGCGGGGGTGGGGGGCAGGTGCTCAGAAAGGACCCAGGCGGCTGTTAAAGGGATTTCCGTCCCAGGGGAGGACTGTTGGGCACTGTCCTGGTCAGGGCTCTGTTGGCATTGGCCCTTTCTCGGGCTCTTGGTGGTACCTCAGGGAGGGCACCCCCACAGCCAGGTATTCAGTTTGAGGGTGTGGTGTGGGGAGGGGAGGAGGAGGAAGAGGGGCCGGGCTGAGGGACCAGCCCAGCCTGGTCTGACGTTGCCTTCTTAGAATTTGAAAAGGCTTCCTGAGACCTTGGCTCTTATTCAAATCAGTCCACAGTGCTGGGGTGGACGCATCAGTCACACACCCAGAGGAAATCTGGGCTGAGGACCTGGGCTTTTCCTCAGGGGGAGCAACCGGTGAAGGGACAGTGCAGGACCTGTGAAATGTGCTGGCATGTAGATGGGGACAGGTGGGCCTGGACCCTCGGGGGAGGTGACTCGGGGCCCAGCAGAGCCCCACTGAGCCCTCAGCTGCTGCAGACACTGCGCTTTGCAGGACTTTCTTGTTACATACTTTTGCCTGTGATCTGTGAGCTTCCGCAGCAGAAGGCCTTCCGACCGGGGGGCTCGACTTCATGTCACCCAAGGGCACCGTGGGGGGCCCCTGGTCTAATCGTGCATCTGAGGCCCTGGGGGCTGTTTCTGCAGACACTTCTGCTCATCTCTGCTGAGACGTCTCCTGCAGCGGAATTCTGGCCTAGTCTGGTCCATCTTTGTTCAGGTCTTTTAGAAATCCCTTCCACAGTGAAGTGTTCTTTCAGAAGCTTCCACCTTTCGCTTCTAGAGCCTCTTCAGACCCTTCAGTGCATATATCAATGTTTCCAAAATTCTGTCATTCGTGTCCCCACCTTGACAATTGTCCTCTGTCTGTGCGTTACCTATAATGTCATCAACGTCACATTTTTCTTTAACTGACTTTTTTTTTAACTTAAATGCTTTAATATTGTCTTGAGCACAGTGATCTGTGGCCCGATGGCTCTGATGGGTGAGCAATGGTTTATTACAGTACTATGAAAATACACACATGTGCCAGGTCCAGGGGTCCGTGTGCCATCAGGGGCGCACACCACACCCCTGCACGCTACGTAACAATGCTTTATCTTATTTAATTAAGTGAAGCAAACTGTGTGTGGGGGGGTGTTTGTCAAGCAGTTATTGTGTGCCAGACACACAGTAGGGGCTTCCCATGTTATCTCAGTGAAGAGTGTAACCCTCACAGTAACCCTCTGGGCTCCATTATTTTTATACTTGTTTTACAGATTTAACAAGTGGAAGCTCCGAGAGGGGAGTACTTGACTAAAGTCACACAGTTAATGACTGAAAAGGCTGACACCTGAATTCACGTCTTCTGGTTTCAAACACTGCGTTGCGCCCACTGGCCATGAAGTGACCAGAAGTTCCCTTTGCCTCAGAAAGAAGGTGCCTTTGCTGTACCGGCTCAGCCGGGGCGGGAGGTGAGACGGCGGCTCTGTCTCCACACAGCTGACTGCTGGTGGCAACACTTGTTTCGTCTGCAGCGAGGGCTGCTAAGGCCTGCTTAGATAGTGGAGCTGACAGACAGAAATGTGGCAGGTGTGTCTCGGGCACAATTCCTTTCCTTTGAGAAATGTCTGGGTCTGTAACCGAGCCCTAGGCGTGCTAGACACAAATAACAGATGTCAGTAGGAAAGTTTGGGGTGGGGTGGAGGGAGAGGGGACAGGAATAGTTTCTCCCCGGTGTCCTAGATCTTTGAAAGTGATCTGTGCCCCATGTAGTCGGGTAGGAAGGTGCGGGTGTAAGGACGAGCTGCGGGACACCGGTGGGAGCTGTTCGCTCACTCAGGAGTGGAGGAAACCCTCACAGCCACCAAGGTCGTCAGCAAGGGGAGCAATGTCCTCCCATCCTTTTCTTCTGTTAGCCCTGAGAGCTCACAGTGCTCATGTGCAGGGGTCCCAACACAGCTCTAGAATGTTGATATTTTATAAAACGAGTGGGAACTTGGAATGACCTTCTGGAGGGCGGGCCCCTTGTAGCACAGGCTTCCCCGCTAGGTGAGTGCTCTAGGAGCCCATCTGCACCCGTGCACCAGCTGGTGTGGCTGTGCGAGGGGCTGCATTCAGCTTTAGTAATTTTTTTTTTTGGAAACTTTTTCAACACGTTTGCCCATTTCATGATGGGTGACCGACACGAACAACGTGTGTCATGGCAACGCACCTGCACGCACTGTGCTGAGTGTTCAGTGGTTTCTGACCAAAACACAGCATGACCCCTGTGCCCCACCCTCCCTAGTCACCCAGTCTCAGCCCGGGAACCCACACATTCACCAGGGCTTCTCTGCTGGCCTTTCCCAGAACATACGTCGTATTTTTCCATTTTCTCCTTTTCCTGAGCTGCCATCCTCCAATCTTCACCAAATCCTTTCTGTCTTCTCAGGCCCAACCCCGTCCTCCATGCAGCCTTCCTTGGCTATTTCAGCTGAATTACAGTAGACTCTCAGCTAACCGGCACCCATGGGGATGGGTAGATGTCGGATAAAAGAAGGAGATGCTCCATTAACCAGAACCCAAGCCACCGGCACTCTCGAACAACCAGCAAAATTTTATGAACATTTAAAAATCTCAACCAATTCCAGAAGGAACAGCCTAATTCTTTACATTTTTATTTCCATTTTGACATTATTTAATTAATTTTTTATTAGTTTCACGTGTACCAGAGAACATAATGCTTAGATATTTATAGTCCCTATATAGTGATAACCCCACCAGGTCCGTCTCCCAGGTGAGGCCTCACATAGTTGTTGCAATGCCATTGACTATATCCCCTGTGCTGTACTCTACATGCCGTGACCATATATCTACAGGGTTTGGCAAAGTAACACCCAGACTTGAGTTACAATTTTATTACAAAATCCTAACCATACATGCTACAGTTACACAAATAATACCCCTTTTTTATGAGCTGATAATCTATGCTAATCTTTTATTACAAAATCATAAGCATATATAGTTAGGATTTCGTAATAAATCCTCCCTCCCATATGACTCCACCAGTTGTAGTCTATTTCTATTTTGATTGTTTATTCTGTTCTTTAGATTTCACATAAAAGTGAGATCATATGGTATTTGTCTTTCTCAGTCTGACTTATTTCACTTAGCGTGCTAACTTCTAGCTCCAACCATGTTGTTGCAAATGGTAAGATTTATTCTTCTTTACGGCCGAGTACTACTCCGTTGTGTAAATGTACCACAGCTGTTCTATCCAGTCGTTTATTTATGGGCATTTAAGTTGTTTCCATATCTTGGCAATTGTGAATAATGCTGCAATAAACATAGGGGTGCATATATTGTTTTGAATTAGTGTTTTGGATTTCTTTGGATAAATACCCAGGAGTGGAACTGCTGGGTCATAAGGTAGTTCCATTTTTCATTTTTTGAGGAACCCCTATAGTGTTTTCCATAGGGGCTGCACCGTTTTGCAGTCCCACCAGCAGAGCACGAGGGTTCCCTTTTCTCAGCATCCTCACCGATGTTTGTTGGTCAATTTATTGATGATAGCCATTGTGGTTTTGGTTTGCATTTCTCTGATGATTAGTGATGTTGACCGTCATTTTTTTTGGTGGAAGAATCATGGTATATGGATTTGTTCTTGCCAACTCAGCCAAAATGGGAATAGTAATGGGGTGTGTGTGTGTGTGTGTGTGTGTGTGTGTGTGTGTGTCTGTGAGTCTGTGTCCATATGCATGAGTGACTTATCAGAAAAAGGCTCCTGGGAAACCTGGCAAGCATGATGAGGAGCTAGGGGAAGGGAGGAAGCCAGGCAAAGGTGAGCGCTCATGCACAGAGTCTGTCAGAGGCCTGGTCCCACAGGGGAATTTAGGGAGCAGACTGTGCCTCAGAGATGTCCTCACCTGTACGTCACTGGGGCCCTTCCTGGTCATTTGGGAGTGCAGAGTGGCTCCAGTAGCTGAGGGAAGTCCCCCAAAGATGAGCTGTGGGTGCTGGCTGTTAGAAACCCCGTCACGCAGGATGAGGGACGCAGGATGCCGAACAGAAACCCAGTGGGGTCTTGGTGGAACAGCGAACCACCCATGACCTTGCTTTAGAGAGCTTTTAGAGATGGTGATAAAACCACACACAACATAAAATTGACCATTTTACCCAGTTTTAAGTGGCACTAAGTCCACTCACAGTGTCATTTAACTGTCACCACCAGCCATCCACAGAACACCTGTCGTCTTGCAGACCCGGAACCCTGTCCCTACAAAATGGTATGGCTCCACTGCTCCCTTCCACCTCTCCCGGCCACCACGGTCCCCGTGAGTGTGGACCGCCCAGGGCTCTGGGGCGAGTGGGGCTGCACGGGACTTCCCCTTTGGGTTTACACCAACACCAACGGCCCTTTTAAAACCAGCGCCCTGAAAGGTCTACCGCACAGCGATGGTCCTGCCAGCCGGCTCTGCTGTTACTGGGTGCCTAAGACCTCTCCCGCCCTGGCCAGCGCTTTCAAATAATACATCGGGAATCGTCCCGAGAGGGCTCCGAGTGACACCTGATCCTGGCGACAGACCGAGTCCCCGGGGCACTCCACGTGTCCTCCCTGGCTTCAGCCTCCCCACATGGGGCGTCTGGGTTCTGTATAACCCAACTCTTCTGTGCAGGTTTTGTGCAACCAGGAAAGCATGACAAAAATCACCCATCGGGACAGTGGCATCTGGCCTTGTTATCAAGCCACCGAGTCCTTCCTTGAGATGACACTTCTCAGAAGACCCCGTTTTCCAAAACGGCACTGAGCACAGCCATTGGTGCTGACCATGTGGTCACAGCCACGCTTCCTCCGCGGCTCCCGCGGGGCTGCCTCAGGCCACAGGACATTTGGTTTAAACAGCTTGAAAATATACCCCCCACCCCACCCCGAAGACACCCACCTCAAGTCCTTGGGGCCTGTGACTGGGACCTTACGTGCAGCGGGCTCTGCAGATGTCATTAAGGGAGGGACTTTGAAGTGAAGATGTGGGCCTGGATTACTCCCGTCGGCCCTGAGTGCCATCCCAAGTGTCCTTACCAGAGCCAGGAGATGGCACAGTCACGTAGCGGATGAGGTGATGTGATGACAGAGGCAGGGTCTGGAGTGATGCCACCACAAACCCAGGACTGCAGGGGCAGCCACCAGGAGCTGGAGGGGCAAGGGGCCCCCGAGACAGCACGGTCCCACCAGATCTGGGCTCGCAGCCGCCAGAGTTTGGGAGAATAAATTCGTGCTGTTTTGGCCATCGAGTGAGCGGTAACCCGTTGCAGCGGCGGCCGACACTGAGTCCACACGCAGCTGCAAACCACGGACCTGTGGGCACTCCATGAAAGCAGTTGTTGGCTGCCGTTGTCCCTCCCTGGGCAGAAGACGGGCCCAATGCTGACGTCTCAGGTAAGCACCCACGTGGGATCGGAAGGCTGCCTGGGTCCCTCCCCCGAGGGACACACCACGAACCTGTAGCATCTCAGCCAGTTCCGCTTTCAAGGGTGCCTCCATCACCGTGGGCTTCGGAGAAGCTCTTGTGAGTGACAAGATGCAAATGGTTTCAGAGTGCACGCCCCCTTCTCAGTCAGAATTGCCCCTGCACGGGCGACAGTTTGTTCTGTGCCACTGACCCACTTACGGAAGTCCTGTCCTGGGGACATGGAACATAAATGTCTTGGAAAGAAGGGATCTGGTAGTTAGAGATAATGCACCTTTTTGATTTGTGGAAATTAAGCTATTACCGAGTCCACATAACATAAATATTGAAGCCATGAAATGGCATTTTACACAAATCAATAAATTAGAAGGGAACGGCAGTTGCAGAAAAAATAAATGAACTTTTATAGACGTGGCAAGGCCAGTTCTAGATAGTTCTTCCGTACAGGATAATCAGTCAGGTGGCCGAGGGCTGTAAGTCTCAGAAAACAAACTCTAACAGGCATTTTAAGTCCTAACATCCTTGTGTTTGTGTAGTACCTTCATTTGCAAAATGCTTTTGTGTTTATTCTCTCTCACATCAACTTGGCAAGTAGATAAAACAGGGATTACTCGTCATTATGGGTTGAATTTTGTCACCTAGTCCAACAGTAGGTGTCCCCTGCTCCAATATGAGTAGTGTCCTTCTAAAACAGAAAGAACTGAACACAAACATACATAGAGGGAAGATCATGGAAAGACGCTCAGGGAGATCGTGGTCATCTGTGAACTCAGGAATCCTTGAGGTCACCAGAAGCTAGAGGACAGACATGGAACAGGTCCTCCTCACCTCCCTGGGGAAGAACCAGCCCTGCTGACGCCTTGATCTTGGACTTGCAGCCTCCAGAACCCTGAGAGCGTAGATTGGCATTCTTTAAGCCACCCAGGTTGTGGCACTCAGCAGCTGCGGCAGGCCTAGCACACAAATTCATCAGTGGAACTTAGGAAGTGACTTTATGTCAACAGAGTAGTGTCAAGGTCACAAACAATGGGTCCATGTCTAAAACCCGGGCTTTCCGAATCCGAGTACAGTGACGTGACAATGTCACATTCTGCTGATTGCACCTGGCAGAGCCGGTGGAGAACACGAGCTGGTGTCTGCAGCTGACGAGTGTCAAATGCAGGAGTTAAGTGGGACGGCACCTTCTTTGGAGTGGGCATGACGGCGGGGGGCGGGGGGAGGCCCCGGAAGGCATCTCCGCACACACAGCCATGAGCTCCGAGTCGCAGTGGCAGCTGCTGGTGGCTTTGCAGGGGCGTGTCAACCCTGGCACGCAGCGCTTGGCTGCCACACAGCACTCGGCTGCACGTGGTCTCGGGGTCAGAAACCTGTGGTGAGGCGGAAAAGGGTGTAGAGCTGAGGTGTCCAAGCTACGCGCTTGAGTTGTCAGCTTTTCTGGATGCATAGGACGTCTCTGTACGTCAGCTTATGGGCAACAGCCAGGGGTGGGAGGATAAAGTCTGTGCCGAGGGCTGGGGAATGTCCCATTTCCAGAGAAGGAGGCGTTGTAGCACCATGGGATTTAGTGCCCCCATTGCTATCTTCATGTCATAAAATAGAAGACCGTGCACAGCAAGTTTTAGTGACCTGCCCGAGGACACGCAGCTCGCTACTAACAGATCTTTGAGTACCTTCTGTTGAAGACCTGCACTTTGGACCTTTGGACTACACCACTTAGACGTCTGCCTGTTAGCACGTATCTCACGCAGCGAGAGAAAACGAATCTGTAATATTTCCAGGTAAATTTCCTCCTGGCGGAAAGAATCCAGCTCCCCTTTCTAAGCGGCGAGTGTCCGCGGTGTCGCGCGGCCTGCGTGCGTGCCTGCTAGCGTCATGGTGAGGGACAGCAGGGCATCACCTGCCTCCTCCTCCGAGAGAGGAAGCAACAACAAAGGCAAAGGGACAAAGGGCATCTTAGCAGAGCTGCTTTCAGAGAGGCTTCTGTTTCGGGCTGAGACTGGACTTCGTGACATTTGATGACGGAGAAAGAGGCTGAAAGTTAGGCTGGTTTTGAGGGGGTGCGGGATGCGTTAATGATCGCAGGGGAGTTACCAACACAAGCTGGAAACAGGTTCCGTTTAGAATGTGTAAGCGAGTACAGCTTGAACTTGGACGGGCCGGCCCATAGCCCGTGTGGACTTGGCTAATTTTCAGCTTCTCCACAGACCGGCATTCCCCAGGGTGGTGGTAGGACTGGAGTTGGTGTCACGTGCCATCCATGGAGGTGACTGTGTGTTGAACTCAAAAGCTCACAAAAATAGCTTCCAATGTGCTTCCCCTGTAAGTGGATTATATAGAGTTTAGCTTTCCCGCTCCGAGCGTCCTCTGTCCCCACCACTGTCTCCATAGCTGTGAGGAGGTGAGCTGGCCAGGTTCTGCCAAGCCCAGTGACCAAGCCTCCTCGAATTCAATGGCAGCAGAAGGCAGGGGCGCTTCCTCTAGATACATTTTGCTTTAAATCCTGAAAACCCTGGAGATACCACATGCCCACCTGACCGAACACCGAGGACCCCAGTGGGGGTTTCTCTGTCACAAGCACAAGGCGAACGGACAGTGCGTGGGCACATGCACCGGGACAGAGGAAACACGGGGACCATCCCCGAATGCTTCTGCGATGACTAAAGTGAAGCTGCCTTAAAAAACCAGACTCATCAAAATAAGTGCAATTTATTTTAACAAATAAGTCATCTTTGTAGGAGAAGCAGTCTGGAAGTGTGAACTGGAGAAAGCAGAGACACGGGGGCAGGGAGAGAGGAGGGCGGGGGGAGAGGGAGTTGCTTGCTGGGTGTCCGTCCTCGAAGGCTGCAGGCAGCGGACAGTGCTGGCTTCAGTCCTTCAGAGGGCCTGTCCCTCCGCTGCATCTCAAATGAAGGAGGACAATAAAGTCTAGCCAACCAGCGCACAATTCGGGATGCGGTCCAGGCCCAGGATCCTCATGATGAAAACCGTTAATTTCCCTTAGCTTTTTGGAACCTAACTGTCTACTCCTAGCTCTGTGGGGAGGTATTTTTATTTATTTATTGCCCTCATAAAAACCCCTTGCCTTGGGAGGCGCTGATATCGTTTTAAATTATTCAGAATGAATAACTGTTGAAAGACCCCTCCAAAACCTCCAGTGCCCCAGAGGCTTCGCATCCTTCACAAGGCAGCGGGCAGGGCGGGATGGCAGGCCCAACGGCAGCGAAGGGAGGCAGATCCAACGAACTGGCCGCCCTGGCAGTTTGAATGCCAAGTCCGTCTTCCCTCACGTCAGGAACGACCTGTCTCGCAAGGCATTGTCTTTTGAACACAGTGGCTGGTCATTAAATATTTTCTTTCTTCCCAACTGTTGGAAGAAGAAACCTACAAATTGACTCATAAAGACCAAATCATTCACTGTTATTTATACGTAGCACTTCAGCTATTACAAGACAAATGTCACATTGTCACACGCTGGCGGCTATTGTGATTTGCCACATAAATTGCGACCTAGGATTGGGGTGGGAGGGAGGGGCAGGGAGGGGAGGAGGGTGGCCCCTCCCTTATAGTAACTACTTGTTCATTCCTTGACTTCAATCTCATGGCTCTTCTACTGTTGGATGTTGACTTGTCAAGTTAAGAACTGGAGAATTCTTTGATCCATCCCTTAGAAAAGAAAACACACAAGTAACCAAAGCCCTGCCTGTGCTTGCAGGAGGCCGATGGGGGCCTCCCCCGGCGGCCGTGGACCGGCTTGGAGAACTTGGCCTCTGTACAAAGCGCGCTGCAGAGCAGGGGACTGAGAGGTGCAGGTCGGGGTCTTGCAGCCTTACTGACCACAGGGTGCCCAGCACCTGGCACCTTGTGTGGTACGTAGTAGGTGTTTAATAGACATGTACAACAGTTAGTGAATGAATGACAGTGAGATACTGCATTTTCTATAATGTGCCTTTCAACCAAGCATCGCACCACAGTCATCCCATGGCTGTTTAAGTCTAGTTTAATTTTGAGAAATACCAACACAGATACTCAATTTGGGTCAGTTTTGTGGGGCTTTTTATTCCTGCTGTGCCACCCTGCCTTATTGCGAGCCAAGTGAGTGCTTCCGGACACCCACGTGTCCTCATGTCTGTGAGTAGCTTTGTGAACTTGAGAAACTCTCTTCTGCTCACGTTGAGATGCTAACTGAGTACCTCCCAGGACGTCGGAGAAGGGAAGTGTTGTGGTAGAAACGTTCTTGACACAGGGCCCAGTACTTTCCGGATGATTTTACGTGTCATCGGTGCAGTGCCAGGGACAACTGGTGTGTTGCTCAGAACCAGCGGGGAGTGTGACAGATGCTATTAAATACCAAGTGGCCAAGCTTTGGCTTGCCAGGGAGGGGATCTTTTAGGGCAACATTTTATAATAGAATTTTCTCAGGCAGAACTAGCAAAAAATAATAATAAATAGGAAGGACTGCCTGTCTGCTCCATCTGAGGCGATGCCACCGCCACCACCTCCTTCTCGGCTCACATCTTCGTCCTGCCTTACGTCTCCGTCCTCCCAAACACGTTCGTCCCGACTTCCTTATCAGGATGTGAATGTTGACCACTGTCTTGCCCAAGACATGCTGAAGCCTTTTGGCATCATCTGTGTTGTTGATTTGAAAGTTTAACCTTCTCTCCGCCTTCTGGGAGGCCATTTAAATGATTAAAACTCTCCTTAAAATCATAGCATGCTCTTGCAAGTCTCCGTGACACCCATGGAGACACCCTTCCTTGTTGGAGACCTTCGTCCCCTCTGTGCGGCAGACATGCATTTCCATGCACACTCTGCTGTTTCCCAGCTGTGAGTTCACATTTCTGACCTCCTGCCACCCCAGGCTCACTTGTGAGATGGGGCCGATAGGGTGTAGATCACAAATAAGAAAATGTACCAAAATCAGTGTCATGCCTGGCCGTGAGCGAGCGCTCTGTCGCTGTGAGCTGCCCCCCTGCGTCTGCTTGTTGAAGAGGCGGGCTCTGAGCTGAGAGGGAGCCCGGAGGCCTCGTTGGAGGAGCCTTTCTCTCGGGGACCCCGGCTGGGTCTTTGTCAGAGAGGGAGGCTCTGCTGACACTCCTGTATTTGGGGTTCTTCAGGGCCTCCCCTCTCCTGGATCAGGACGGATGAGTCTGCACCAGGGGCTGATCCTCCCAGGATCCATGGGGCTGGTGACACAAGGGCTGCCTAGCTGGCCGCCTGCCCTCTGGAAGACCCCAGAACTGCAGCTCCATGACAAGGCTCCCCTGGGTCCGTTCCATCCTGCCAGCCTCAGCGTCTCTCTGTGCCACCAGTTTAGTGCTTTTCTATTAGGTGGGACCTGTTAACTAATCTCCTTCTACCCTTCAATGAAGCAGTGCTTTCTGTCCCTCGTGGAACACGCATCACCTAAGGCCCAGGGTGCAGACTGCACCCGACTACCAGGCGGCTCCCTGTTCCCGCCGGTTCTCCTGTGCCCGTCAGTGTGGTCGCGCACTTGCCAAGGGTCAGCTGTGTTGCTGGTTCTCTCTGTCGGGCAATTACGTATTTCAACCAAGTGTCTTACAGCTGATTTACTACAAGTGCACAAAGAGTTGGTTCAGTGGCTGTGTTGGCAAGAGGTAGGAGGGGTGAGCTACTCAAAGTGCTGGTGGGTGCGATGTGGGTGAGATGACACTGACAGCCTTGAGGATGAAGAGAACCCTACAAACTAGAGTCTGCACTCAGGTCATTTCACAGTGGTCCCTACGTCCCACTTGGCTTTATGGAAAGCAGACCTGGAAATCCTAGTAGGTGACACACTGGTTGAGTTGTTCGTGTGAACTCTGATCATTGGGCCAATTTAATGTCAGCTGTACCAAAAGCTCAGAGATCAATTTATGAGGGGCCCCCCAAACCCCGGAATTATCTATAAAGGACAGTGTACTTATTCTGACATGTTTAAACATCAGGCACCTTCAAAGGACTTTCTGTTGGACGCAATACACCTATCAAGACACTTTTTTCACTGCTCAAAGCAGTTTTTGAACTTGTCGATTTTGATGCCTTTTAGAGCTTCTGCTGTTTTTTGTTTCATCGCTTCCACATCAGGGAAACGTTCTCTTTGAGGACTTTCTTCATTCGGGGAAACAAACAAACAAACAAACACAACAAATGTCACTCAGGGTGAGATCGGAGGAGGGTGGGGCATGGGAGTCATGCTGTTTTTGCTCAAAAACTGCTGAACACTCAGCGCGGTATGGGCAGGTGCGCCCACCCGAACCCATGACTTTGCTTGGTATGTGACCAAAGTCATGGCCGAGGCAGCTCCCAGACGCTACCCCCAGTGATTTGTCCAACACACCTGTGGGTTCGGGTGGGCACATCAGCTGATCCCCCTCGGTGCTCAGTCCCAGGTCCCGGCCCTTGGCCCTGGGCAGGAACCAGCTTTGCCTAATGGTCCTCACACTCTTCAGGGTCTGAGCAGTTGGGCTAGTTACAGGCGGAGGACTCAGATGCAGTCCGTCCCTGAACTTCCAAGTCAGGGCTTTGTCAAAGCAGCACCAGTCGTGATGAGTCCCCAAACCCCTCTACACTCCTGCTGGCTGTGAGCCAGGGACACTCTGAGACATTCTAAGAAAAGAGAGGGGATGCCTCTGGCAGCACAGGGCATTTACATTGTTGCAACACCTGCTCCTTCTGGTGCAGGGTAAGGGCCTGTTGGATTTTCCATTGCCCCCCCCCCCATTCCGTGGGAGAGCCATTTGACTCTTTGTGTCTGCTCTACAATTTGGGACATGGTACATCAGCCAGCATGGCTTTCTCGTTAAAATAGGTGACTGTTTGGAATTAGTATTGAACCAAATGCACTGATTTGCTTTTCTGTTACCCAGAATACTTGAGTGAAAGCACAGGAGGAAGAGCCCGGCTCCCAGGGAAAGTCAGGGGGAGCAGAACAGCTGTGTAGTTTCAATCGGTGTTTTAGGAAGTATCCTCAGTGACCACCGTGGGTGGGATTACTGGACGGCCGTATTGACCATGCCCATTGCTGGAGTTTACCCCAAACGCACTCAGTCCAGTGCGCCAGGGGAGAAGCTGGGACTGAGCGTCGGAGAGCCGCTGGGGTCAGTGAATTGCATGGAGCCATAAACCTGTGTCGGTTTCCGAGTCGGCTGCCACAGTACCTCCAAGCTGATGGTTTCAAACAATACAAAGTTACTCTCTTACCGTTCTAGAGGCTAGAGGTTTGAATTAAAGTGTCAGCTGGCCTACTCCTTCTGCAGGCCCCTGGGGACAATGTGTGCCTGCGTCTTTCTCAGGTGCTGGGTTTGCAGGTGACCCTTGACGTTTCGGGACGCACTCCCCATCTCTGCCTCATCTCCTTACGTGTCTCTGTGTCTCTTCTTTTCTTATAAGGACATTGGCCATAATCAGACTAAAACTCACTCTATCAAGAATGACTTCATCTTAATTTGATGACATCTGTGAAGACCCTACTTCCAAATAAGACTTATTCACGGGTCCTGGAGGTTGGGACTTAGCATCTTTTTAGTATTAATAGAAACAATTCAGCCCATAGCAACAGCCAACACATTTGCTAACAGAAACATTATGTGAATGGAGACAGTACAAATTCTCCATCCTAATGTGGAGAATTTAGTCAGACCTATGACTATGAGAAGTAAGTATTGACTCAAATTGGAGATCTTATTTTTTATTTTATGAAAACAATTTGAAATTCTGAAACCTCATTTAAAGTATGCTTTCAGCCATGAAACCTCCTTCACGTAAAGAACTCTTGAATTTTTAATTGATTAAAAGTAATTTTTCTACTAACTGGAAAAATTGAATGATAGTCATGAATTTCTCTTCTTTGTAACTTATTCCTTCAAAAGACATCATTTTACTATCATTGTCATCCATTTAGTCATCCAAAAGTACGTGTTACACCATATCTTATATTCTAGGTACTTATATACATAAGTTTCTATATTGTAACATAAAAACATTTTTTCTCATCAGGAATTTCTTTTTCTCTATTGCTAGCACTCATTAATATCAAATTTTCTATGTATATGTTTCCCCCAGCAGCTTTATTGTGATATAATTGACATATAATATTGTAAGTTTAAGGTGTACAGCATATTGATCCAATACACTTATATTGCAGAATAATGATCACCATAGGATTAGCTGACACATCTATCGCATCACGTAATTACCCTTTCTTTTGGTACTGAGAACTTTAAAATCTACCCTCTTAGTAATTTCAAGTGTATATTGAAGTATTATTTTTATTTATTTATTTATTATATGTGGGTAGTTCCCCGGCTGAGAATCGAACCAGGCTGCAGCGTTGACAGTGCCGAAGCCTAGCCACTACACCACCAGGGAACTCCCGAAGTATTATTAACTACAGTCACCAAACTGTACATTAGATCCCCAGAACTGACTCATCTGATAACTGGGAGTTGTGACCCTTTGACCAACATCTCCCCTGGTCCCCACCATCCTGCCCCTGCTAACCACCACTCTACTCTCTGTTTCTGTGAGTTCACCTGAGCCCTCATTATGGAAGGGCTTGCCTTCTAGTGGTAGAGATGGATAAGTGAGTTAGATATTCCTTATAGAGCAGCAAGTATTATGGTCAAAGGCAAGAAAACTAGGGGGGATCATGGAAGGTGGGAGAGGTAAGAAGATGAGCAAGGAAGCCTTCCTGGAGGGGCTAACTTTTGAGTAGAAGTTTGAAAGAAAAGTAGAAATTCATCAAGTGAAAAGGGTAGGAAGAGTGGAAGAAAGATGGCTATGTCTGGAAAACATCCAGGGACGGGTCTGTTAGGGTGGAGGGAAAGGAGTGGCAAGCTGGTGCAGAGACAGGGAGGCTGACCAGGTTGGTGCCTGTGTGTTCTGGCTGATTTGCCCATGGTTTTCTCTAGAACAGAATTTGCTAAATATGGGACACTACCTATTACTGCATATTCCTTTCTTCTAGATTCACAACCATCTTTCAGACTCTAAGTATCCTGTAGAAAGGAAATTCACTTTCACTTAGCATTTCCCAAAATTCTCTGATAATGAAGCCTATTATGGAACTGTGAATCTAACTGTTTGCGGGCCTGTATTGACGTAGCCCGAGGGCATAGCTGGGCAGTTTACGGGGAGAGGAGTCAGCGGCCCCCACAGGAGTGCCTCCGCCAGAGTGGAACTCTCTTACCGTCTCAAGTGGGAAGCTGTACAAGGTGCTGCTCCGAGCTAAGAAACAAACCAGAAGGGGCAGGAATGACCAAGAAAATTGTATTGAGGGTGTTTTGTGTGTTTTTTTTGTAAAGAAAATTATAACTTAAAAACAAATCCTTGTACAGGTAATAATATATAGTCATTGATAAAAAACATTTAAAACAATACAGAAGCATATCAAGTAAAACTGAACATTTTATTTGTATATAATATGTTTGCTTAAAAATGTGATCTCACTCTACTCTCTGTTTCCCAAGATGCTCTTTCACTTAACTCCATACGTTAATTGTGTCTGTACACAAGACATTGTATTGGCATGTCATAATTACTTTGTCCAAATCCTTAAAGGCTTTAGAATTGTTGCTCATGTTTGGTTGTTTCAAACAGTGCTGCAATCACTCTCTTTATGCATACTCCTTATTCCCATGTAACTAGTTTCTAGAAGTAGAAATCCTGCGTAAGAGACAGGGTGGAGATTGCTAGTTGCCCCTCAATATCCATTCTTTCCCACTTTTTTAAAAACATAACATTACATTTATTCCTGGCAGTAGTGCAGCCATCCAAAAGACTACATTTCCCAGCATCCTCTGCAGCTATGCATGGCCATGTGACTTAATTTAACCAATGAAATATGAGCTCAAGTGTTTTATATAATTATTTTAAGAAGTCTTCTTACTAAGGAAAGAGC
This sequence comes from Lyroderma lyra, assembly GCA_004026885.1. Taxonomy (NCBI): domain Eukaryota; kingdom Metazoa; phylum Chordata; class Mammalia; order Chiroptera; family Megadermatidae; genus Lyroderma; species Lyroderma lyra. The sequence goes on along the minus strand of PVJL010001685.1, from coordinate 144,853 downwards.
AAATGTTCTTTATTCCTTCCTGTGTCACACGCAGAATCTTGGATCATAAGATGACCTGCTAAGGGCAGAGGAGAATAGCAAGACTGAAGGAGCCAGGTGTCTGATAACTTAAAAGTCACTATAGTAGCCCTGGTCTGCTTCCCTGTGGAGTTCTCCTACACAGAGAGAACTAAGTTTCTATTGTGTTTAAGCCACTACATGTTTTTCCTATTACATAATCTCAAATGAAATCCTCATTTATTCAAATGTAATGCACTTTGAAAAATTTGAAAATAATATCCACATGCCCTGAAAAGGCGCTGTAGCACTATACACTGACCAGCGGTAACGAGACTGTCTGGAAAAGAGTGAAGTTCAATGCAAATGATGTGTGTAATTTTTTTCTAAGAGAATTTTAATGGTTTTTAGAACTTCTGTTTTAAGCCTCCAAATGTCTGTAAGTCAATGGCACTCTGTAGAAAGAAAATAGAGTCACACAAACTTCTATTCATTTCTTGACTTGGCCACATAATAGCAGTGTGACTGTGACCCTAAGCTAATTTATAGTCTTTTCAAACCTCAGTTTCCTAATTTGTCAAATGGGGTTGATAGCAGTACCTCTTACGAGTAAATAAGATGATGCATATATTATATTTAGCATAGGACCTGGTTGAGGACACTCAACAAATGTTAGCCAGTACTTTTTTTCAATAAACAAATTGAGTGTTTGTTTTTGTGAGGAGCTGTTGTGTGTTACGAGTATGGATGACCCAGTACCTATAACCAAGTAGCTCAGAAGGCTAGTCAGGAGAAGGAGACTGGTCACGCATACTATAACCACCACAGTAGAGAAAGCAGGAGTCTCAACAAGGAAACGTGCACAACCACAGGAATTAGGGAAGGGGAGGTTATGTCTATTCAGGGGTAGGGTGTCCGGAAAGGCATCTCAAAGGCTTTGATGGATGGGGAGAGTCCCACCTGGCAGAAATATCAGAGGACTGCATGCTCAACCAGCCAGCAAAGCAGCAAACAGTGCTGGGACAGGAAGGTGAGGGTTAGCTGGTGAGCCAGGTGGTGAGGTACAAGGAAGAGGCAGGTAAGCGCAGAGACCCATGGCAGAAAGGTAAGGCCAGGTCCTAAAGGGCTCTCACTGGACAGCTTGAATCGTCTGGAATGTACCTGGGAGTTGTTGACAGCCTTGAGCATGAGTGGCAGGGCAGACAGGAGACGAGAGGTATGCGATGGAAAGTTAACCTGGCATAGTTGTGTGGCGAGGGCAGAGGTAAGACAGGAGATAGGGAGTGGTGACTGCTGTTCAGTGTTGTGTTGTCACGGTGGACACGAATATAAAGATATCCCTACACAGAGAACATCTATTGTTAAAATTGTTTTCCAGTTACCATTTGAAGAAATTGGGAGACAGAGTGGCCCGACGTCTTCTGTGGCCAATAAATGAGTCAGTCGTGAAACCATTAGGAAGTTGCCTTTCTTATCTCTGGGGCAAGTTTGTCTCTTAGCAACGCAGTTTGAACTTGGCAGTGCTCAAAGCTCTCTGTGAAGGCAGAAAGCAAAATGCAGGGAAATGTGAAAGGTGCTTTGATGTGAAGAAGCGTGTCTGCTGGGCGTGTGTCCCCTGGGCATGTGCAGGTCCCTGGGGGGACGTTCGCAGGAGCCTTGGTGTTCAGTAGAGAGGAAGTCCCTTCCTCTGCAGCTGCAGGAAGGGCGTGGTTTTAGGATATACAAGTTAGGCACTCACGGAAAATTGCCTACTTGTTACTAAAGGAAAGGTCGGCCTAGGGTCAAGAGGTGATTTTCAAAGGATGCAAAGAAGAGCTGTGAAACTAAAATTAAAGCAGAATAACCACTCCCTGAGGCTCATTGTTGCTCTGATGTATTAATGAATTTGATGCATGTTGAGGACCTGCCCTGGATCTTTTTAAGTCAATTGGTTCATTGCTTCACATTGTCATACACAGGTAACTCCTTAATGCTTTTGTATTTTCATTCGTTTAGCACATTCTTATTGAAAATCTACTATATGCTTACTGAGCATTGTTTTTAGGCCCTCAGAATGTTCTGAGTGTGGTCCTGCCATGGTGAGGTGTGTTGTTTGCAGTCCCTCTGAGTCATAGCTGGGTGAGAGGGGACCTAGAGGTGGGCAGAAAGTCCACGAGGACAGTCTTCTTGTACCTGTCCAACTAAGGCATCAGCCAAGCATGTTGTTTTTTATCGTGCACAACAATTATCACACACTTTGCTGCATATATCACGCACTCATCATCCCATAGCTTCCGTGTATCACCTCACATTCCTGAGTCCAGGAAGGGCTCACTTGCATTCTCTCTTAATTAGGTTCTGGTTACTCAGGTATGCTATCAGGGTGTTGGCCGGGCTGCCCTCTATTCTGGAGATGTGACTGGAGAAGAATTGCCAGAACGTCTGCACTTGGGCAGCTGTTGTTCTGAGAGCTGCAGTGTTTCTATAAGCTGTCAGCCAGAGGCCGCCCTCGGCTCCCTACACTTGGACTTCTCCATCGGCAGCGTACAGCGCCTGGGCTCACTTCTGCTGGACTAGCGGTGCAGAGAGACCCTAGTCTAGAGTGAGTCTGCGAAGCCTCCCATTCCATGTGAAGTAATCACTGGCATGACCCATTTTGCCATGTTTTATCGGTTAGACGCAATTTACAGGTCCCCCCACCCACCCATACAACACGAAGGGGAGGAGATTGCAAAAGTGGTGATCAGTGGGGGGTCTGCCACCAGAGAGGGCAGTAGAAAGTAGATATTCATGTCAGGACTCGAGTCAGTCTTGTTAGCGTTCTGACCTCATTGCGTGCTGCCCGGTGACTAAGGAAGACGCCCCGTGAGGGGGCGTCTTCACTGATTGGACAGGAGGAGTGATGCATGAGTGAGCAAGAAGGAAGCTTCGAGAATGGACCAGCGTTCGAGCCAGGGTCAGCCAAGTGCCAAGGCCACTCACCGGGACAGGGAACAAGCAGAAGCAGTGCTGCGGGTTAACTCTGAGACACTACCCAGGTGAAGGAAACTTGCAGAGCAGTTTGTGACCCCTTTCCCATTTAGAAAACACAAAACAAAACAAAACAAAGCCATGTAGCTCACTGCTGCGTTCACTTAATTTTATGTAAACATAGTTTTCAATGTGAAAATAAAATGTAAAAACTGTTCCCGAAGTTATTTCTAAACAGAATTTGTCTCTCACCCTAATGTAACAGAAATGTATATGATGATCAGGATTTGATAATAGTTTTTTGTGTTGTAAATTTTGAAGCACAGAACACTGGGGGCAAGTCTAGGACTGTCATCTGCGAGTTACCTCGGGGTAAATGCTGATGAGTGTCCTTGGGGGCAACAGGAAAGGGGTTAAAGCAGCAGTGTCCAACCTTGTGTCTACCTTGGGCCACACTGGAAAAAGAAGAATTGTCTTGTGCCTCACATAAAATACACTCATACGAACAATAACTGATGAACTAAAAAAAAGGTCCATGCATAACTTTTGTCCTGTTTTAAGAATGTTTACAAATTTGCCTTGGTCCGCATTCAAAGCTGTCCTGGGCCACATGCAGCACCATGGGCTGCAGGTTGGACAAGTTTGGCTTAAAGCTTTACTGGGATATAGATCATTTGGGAATCTTCCCATCAGAATCAGTAATGCGACTCAGCAGGTATGAGGTGTGGCCTGTGGTCTGTATCTCTAACAAGGCCCTCAGAGGTGCTGGTGGAGTCCAAGGACCACATTCCGAGGAGCAAGGTTCAAGAGCGAAGGACTCCAAATGGTTTTGTTTCTGAACAATTTAAAGAATTTTGAAAGTCGTCCTTGCACATTTGTAAGTGGATAGGTAGTATTTTCATTGATTAAACGGAAGAGATGATTTTCAGTGTGTCACTATTCATATTTTAAAATAAAATGTTACATCTCTCTTTTAAGTGTATCCTATGAACCACAGTGATTTGATCATCTTCTATTTAGCAATATCCTTGAAGCTTTCCCTGCATAGTCAAAAATTTATATAATGTTCCTGCATCTTATTGAACTCACATTTCCATTCTATTTTTCCCATAGAATTGTATTTTTTTTGTTGAAAGCTTTCTTGATCTCTGTCTACTTAGCTACCACAAAAACATGCATATAACTGAAATTTTTAAAAAATTAGGACCATAGGATCTAAATGTTAAAAATTTTTTCTGTATTAAATTGTTGTAATTAATTGACAACTGATCAAAATAACACATAATACAAATTTCAATGAACACTAAATAGAATTGTGTTGGAAATGCATTTTTAGTGAGATAATTGGTGCTGGTTTTCCTTGTTAATTAGCTCCTGCATCAAGGATAAAAATTATCTATTTTTAGAATGAGACATGATGCAGCATCAATTCTGTCACTTCTCTCTTTTTTTTTTAAGTAGCTGTGAGCAGCTTTAAAGACATATGCCCCAAAGTCACATGATAATCTACCATCAGACTTCTCTTTAGCGATGTGTTTTAGTGGATATGTTCGTTAAATTCTCCTTCCAATGTACTGAAAGCAGAGAATTGGAAGCTACCTACTGTATCTCATAATAATAAAACAAAGTCAGGGAGGTGAGAGCCATGCCTTTCTTTGGAAAAGGGAGAAATGGGGGTAGAAATGGAAAGAAAATTGGCATAACATTGACCGGAAACACTGTGTTAGGCGGAGAAGTTTTAGGGAGAGGTGTGCATGGAAATCGGGAGTCGGGAAACTCATCACGCCGACATAGCCTTTGAAAGTCTGTGGCTATGCAGGCGCAGCACCTCAGTTTGAAGACAGCAGCAGTGGAGAACTGGGGTTGTGGACAGGGCAGGATGGAGGTTGGGCTGAAGGCAAAGTGAGCGGACATAAGACAGCAACTCAAGCACATTCAAACCGGCACACATGGACCCCATTAATGCAGAGTTTTAGAAGTAGTGTCTGGAACAAAGGAGATTTTGTCCTGCATATGGAAATAAGAAAAGTGGTCCACAAACACAGAGGCCAGGTAGGCTTTAGGGAGACTGGATTAAAAAACAAGTGCCTTCAAATCCTGAAGGCATCCTTAATTGCACATGCACAGGAATAAATGGTACGTGATTACCCCCCCCCCCATATCTATTGTTGCAGTTAATTTTCTGCTCAGCTTAATTCTAGTTATTCTGTGTATACAGTATGCCTTAGCTAATGAAACCTCATTACAAAAATGGAAGGAGGGCTGGAGGGCGGGAGGGAAGACAGGAAGGGAGGGAGAGTCTAACTTGCTCAGCTGCCCACCCTTCTTCTGCTACATCTCAAATGGCTAAATCTAGGTGACTTCAAAGTTTCTTTCAATACCAAGGTGTTCTGATTCTATGAATCAGTCACATATTTAAGACCTAGAAAACAGACTGAGTCACACTTTCTTTGTTTACTTTTATTGAGAGCAGGTCCTTGGAAAGGCCTAGTACTCCGAGTTTGTTTTCAAAGGGAGGCCCTGTGGGAGCAAGAGGGCGAGCACTGACACCAAGTTGGTGCGGAACTCTGATTTGCAAGTTTATCAAATACTTGTTAAGGGAAGGCTGTCAGCCAAGGCTGGGCGATGGCTGCCTTTGCCAAACAAGCCAAAGGATGACAACTGCAGGGCCACAACCTAAAGCTAAATCATCATCCTCAGAAGGAGTGTGTTATCTATTGTGCCTAATGCCCCCAGATCTCTCTGTGCCCTTTTCTTTCTGGGCTGTAGGCTTCAGCCTGCCCTGTTGGTATCTATGATCAGATGCCTCGTGGCATTTAGTTTAAGCAGCAAGATATTCCTGAGAACAACTGTGGTTCAATATTTTCCATAGAACTAATAATAATCTGCTGCCTTAATCACTATAAATAGCCACCGAGGCCTCCTGGAGAACGTGGGGGACATTGAATTTTCTCAGTGGAGAGTCACAGAGCCAGAAGAGCCCTTTCTTTGTTCTATAAACCCATCCAGGGTTTTTCTTTTTTCCTTCCCCCTTTAGGATGTGAGAAAGTTGAAGGAGGCCTAATAAAAGGTTCTAGATCCTTGCCTACATGTTTGCTACACTGCCTCCCCCAACTTCTGTCCCATTTCTCCACTTCTGACCTAATATTCCTTCACACATTTACCAGTTAAATAGGTCGGAGGAGACACTGCCTTAAGGGAGGAGCAACACTCCATGTCGCTGCAAATCAGAAATGCACAAAGGCAGAGCTGTTTTCACCTAGTAACATCTTTTCTCTTTTCTCTACCTGCCAAAGCAGGCTTGGCCTCTTGTAGAGGCTTAATTCTCAAAACTGGACTCAAAACTGTGCCGTCATCAGGCCTTGAAGGGGTTAATTTCTCCCTAAAGGCAAAGCCTCTTCTAATGTGATTGGCTGGTTTTTCTCCAGAGTATTGAGGGCCTCTTAGGGTTACCCTGATGAAGTGTAGGATTTAAGGCTCTTCCACACACCCACCCCAAACTTTTGAAAATACCAAAGCTTGGTCTCTGGCCTGTGTTCTCTTAGAACAACTCTCCTCCCCACCAGCTCCAGGCTGTCTCAGTTGCTTTGCTCTCTCAGAATTTAGTGGAGATTGTGAGGCTCCTCCTCTCTTAGGATCTGCTCTGCAACTGGGAAATGCTGCCAATATAACCCGATAATAACTCACTAGTATGTGACTACCACCCCCTCCCCTAATACTTATTGGGGCTTCACTGTGGTTCAGGCGTCATGCTAAGCACTTCATGAGCATTATTTTGTTTAATATTCATCATAACCCTTTTGGTAGGTCTTACGATTATTTCCATATTGGATATTGTTAATATGGATAAGTAAACTGTGGCACAGAGAGGTCAGAAGCTTGCTTATCGTCACACAGCTAATGAGTGATGAAACCCAAACTCATACCTAGACAGTCTGTTTATATTATAGCTCTGGCGTATCACCTTGTTCCTGCCAATTAGGTGACACCCATAATGGTGCCATCAGTCTACCTAACACCTGGGAAAATGTGACAATGTCATCAGAAGGCTGGTCAAAGGAGGTGGCATGTTCTGGGACTCTGCTTGTAATATCCCCAGGGGATTACTCAACTTCCAGAGTTCGGTTAGGACAGTTATCTAGTGTTTCTGTGCTGTTGCTTCTGTAAAGTGGGAAATTGCTATTTAAACATTTCATTGATTTGTCACTGATGTGAACATGACCGGCGTCAAGGGCTTTGACAAAGGAAGTCACAACGATGTCATGATGATGATGACGACAACCACTGCACTCTGTAAATTCAGACCTGAGGCCCAAGCACAGAAAGTCCTCAGGCCTCCTTCAAGGAAAGTGTCCCTTTGTCGCACTGTCTCCAGCGTGGTTCTTAGGGCAAGAAGGGAATTCTGGTCTTTCCCCCGTTTCTCCCATCTCTCCCTCTCAGGCGCCCGCCCTCCCCGCGGCTCCTTCCCCCTCCCGCTCCCGCTCCCGCCGCGCCCGGCCCCCTTCCTCCTGCTCCCGCCGCGCCCGACCCCCTTCCTCCCGCTCCCGCTCCTGGGCTCGGGTTACAATGACAGCACTGTGCCTGGGCGGGTGCTGAGGGCGCCGGCAAGGAGGCCATGAACGCACTCAGTCTCTCTGCAGCTGCCGTCGCTAACGCGGGCTTCCTGCCATGCCGAGGCGGACCCTGCCAAGCGCGGGGGTCCTGGGCGGCGCCCCCCGACCTCAGCCACAGACCACTGTCTATGGCGTTTCCAGATGCAGCCCCTCAGCTGTGCGGCGAGCAATAAATACCTCTTTCTGTGACGGGAAAGGCCGCTGAGATCTAGCGGTGCATCCTCCACCCGGCCGCCTCTTTTCCACCCAAAATGCATTATTGCTCGTTAAGATAGAATCTGGAGACATCTATCAAGGGCCTGTGTGCCAGAGTCCTGGGTCTGAGCACATCCTCAAATTCTCCGGGGGCGGGATCAATGGGAAACTGTCTCAGAGGACTGATCAGCGAGGTAGCGTGGCAGGTATTTTTCTTTGCTCGTCAGCTCCACTCACATCATTTCAATTTCTTCACCCCTTGGTATTAAAGTAACTCAAGGTCTTAAGGTTAGACACAGTAGATTTATTTTCTTAACAGTAAAGAACAGGCTAAACGGAGCTAATTTAATGCGACATATCAACCAAATGAGAATAATGTCAATCATGATTACTTGTTCATACTCATTTTGTGGGCCGTGCCACACATGGAACCTCTCTCTCTCTGGCATGTCATTTGATGTCTAAAACAGCCTTGCAAAAGAGCTGTTGTTAGCTGACTTTTAAAAATAAGGAAAGCGTATTTCAGAGAATTTGACCGTAAGTTTTTGTTCTTAATACTCTGCATCTTAAATTTATAGCTAAAAACTAGACATTCTCGTCCACCGTTGATAGGAACGTAAATGCTGTAGTAGTTTTATAATATGAATCAAAACTAAATACAAGCATAACATGATACTTTTTCAAAAAAGACAATACGTATCTATAGTCATGTGCGTGTGTGTATATATGAGCACAAACGTATTATATTTATATCTACTTTTTATTTGAGCAAAAGTTATGGAAGGAAACATATGATTGTCTCCAAGGGATGATAGTGAAGGATTGTGGAGAGAAAGAAGGCTTTTATTTATAACTTTATGCTCATCTGAACTTTCAATTGATTATTTTTGGCCGAGATCACATATTACCTTTATATCACAGAAAACTGGTTTGGTGAAAATGAACATGGTCTTCGCCTCAGCAGTTACATTTTTAGGAATTCATCCCAGGGAAATAATTAGGCAATTGTACAAAAATATGTAAAGAAAGGCATTTATTGCAGTGTCATTAGAAACTTCTAGATAGCTATCAGTGGGTGTTCAGTTAAATATGGCCCATTCATACAAGAGAAAGTCACAAGACAATTTTTTTAACATAAGTACATCGATCCATGCACGTAGACATCCAGTTCCCCGCAGCTAATCCCTCCAGGAATACATGTGTTCCTCTTTCAGGGAGGGAGAACCTCCCTGTGGGCAATGGTGGGCATCTCAGTCCAAGGGCATTAGAAAGGACTTGTTGGGGATTTGGCCTCGTGTCAAGTGGTTTGGGGGAGGGTTTAAGGCGGTAGGCTTTGCTGTGGATTGGATGCTCATGAGTGGTGGAGCAGGACCATGAATGTACATCTTAATCAATCTGTTCTAGAAGGAAGGCTGAGTAGGAAAAAGCCAATGTGGTCATTGATAAGGAAGCAGCAGTCGGTGACACTGTTCAGGAAAAGGAGAGTCGGGGGTTTTCCGTGGTGTCTTGGACGCTATTCATGTTTTGTCTGTGCCCAGGCATGCGCACAGGTGGTCGTGTTTGGGTCTTGATTCATCGTGCTCACAGAGTGGCCTTGTCTGATGCTGAGGGTCTATGAAATCATTTATGTTTGACAGGAGAATGCTGAGTTCCAGCTGATAGGACCAGGCCGGCTCTTCAATGTCAGCGGCTGCTTTTCTCTTTCTCAAATGATACCCACCATATCGTCAGTAAGAAATACAAGCAAGTTACAGAACAGTACTTATGATGAAACCCTATTTAAAACACACCAACACAGAAGTTGGTTCAGACATGGAAGAAAGGTCAGAAGAATATAATCTTTGTTATCAACAAAGACTCCAGTAAAGAGGGTGAAATTATGGAAGTTTTTTTTTAACTTCCTACATTCTGCTTCTCTGTTTTCTTTGAAAAATTTGAAAATAATGAGCATTTATTACAGTAAAAAAATGCAAATATTTCTAAACTGAACATAAAAGCTGAGATGTCTGTCCAACTACATGTACATTTGGTCCCCTCCCATGGAGCCCACGTGGCGAGCATATTCTGTTTCCCACACGGGCTCTCTCCTGTGGATGAGTTGGACATAAAACCACATCTTTGATTTCTTAAACACATGGTGGCCACAGTTTGAGTCATACTTGATCATTAGGGGACTAGGGATGGGGGAGCAAAGGAGTGTCTCATCCTCTTCGCCACCCTCAGGAGAGCAAGTTCTGCGCCTGTATGAGCTACTGTGAGCGCATGTAACAGGAGGGTCCCAGCAGGCGGTGCTGGCCCAGTGTCTGACAACACTCCAGGTCTCCAAAGTATCCTGGTTTGGATGACAGAGGCCACAGTCACTCAAGAAGAGGCTTCCCAGAGGGGAGATCCAGTGGGTGAGCCTAAGGCACATTGTGGGGACAGAAGGCCAGTGTGACTGCAGCTCAGGAGGAATTAGGGGCAACATGGTAGAAGATAACACTGGAGAGGAGGTGTGAGAACTGAAGACATGGGACTTGCCCACCTGGTTCAGGAGTCCAGGCTGTTTTAAGCAGACCAGGATGTGATCGGGTTAGTATTTGGAAAGGCATCCTCTATCAGTTGTGAGGAGGGAGGTTAGAAAGTTGTTGCGAGAGGCCCAGTACACAGTGGTGGTGCCTCGCACCACAGTGATGGCAGTGGAGATGGTGATGAAGGGACCGACTGGATGGCTATACAGGAGATGGCGTAGCAACCTTTTAAGAACCGCAATCTGTATCTATTCCTTCACGTCCTAGGCAGAAAATATATACGCAGGAAGGCCAGGGGGCAAATAATGAGAACGGCTTATGGGAAACGGAGCCTTAGTGCCAGCTGACCAAGGTGGACTGAGTTTGGTTACATCACCGTCTCATCCAGCGGGTGATGCCAGCCCCACACGGCATCCCACAGCCCTGCTGTCGGCACCCGGGGACGGCATCGCTGCTCAGTCACAGCGCTCGCTCCCACTGAGCCCTGGCAGGGGAGAGGAACCGTTTCCAAATCAGCATTCTCACACCCGTGTTGCCAGAGCCCCTCAGAATTGTTTGGGATTATCGGGCATGAACATCCAGCTGCCATCTTGCTTGGGCAGGGGCGAGCGTGTCGCACGAACGCTTTTGCGGCTGAAGCAAGTCCCCCACCATTTCTTCTTTGTCCCCCGTTCAGGACGGCCAAGGCAGAGATGAGAAAAAGCTCTGTGGGCGCTGCAGCATTTGAATCCAGAGGGACCTGCGGTCATGAGAGTAAAATGAGACAAATCCAGGGGGAAGTGGGGCGCGTTCATTGGCTCTGAGGACAAGTTTGCCGTCCTAAATGCACCTTCAGGTCTGGCGTTGCCATGTAGGGCATTTTGGTGTTTCTAGATGTTTTTCTCTGTTTAAAGAGACATACTGACGAGGAGAGGAAAGGGGCAGGTGAAGCTCTCCTCCGTGTATGTTCTGCATGTGAATGCCTCCTATGCTAATAGGCAAAGTGGGTGGAATGAAATTGCTCTTAAATAAGTAAAAAACTTAGCGTTCGATTAACTTTTTAAAAAATGGGCTTAATTTGGAGAGTTTCATTTAACATGTTGTGGGCAAATCTCATTTTTTTAAAAACTTTCTTTTGCTAATGCAAGGCAGAGGAGTTTGTTGCACTAAATAAATAGACAAAGAAAGATCTCATTGGAGAGGCTCAGAGATCTAAGATTCTTATATTTTGGAGAAAGTGATTTAATTTTTCTAAGGGGTGTGTGTGTGCGTGTGTGTGTGTGTGTATGTGTGTGTGTGTAGAAAAATGGTAATAATGTCAGTCAGCCACAGCCCTGGGGAGGACCCAGAAAGGGTTCACAGAATTTTGCAAATACTCAACTCTGTCCCAAGAGGAAAAAGACCCTCTCCACCCACCATACCCACCCAAGGAGTCCCAGGACTCAGCTTCTTACAGAAATGGCTTCAGACAGCTCCCTTTCCCCAGATGTCCTGTGCTTCCTTTGCTGGGTCATCTCCTCTGGTTGGAAGAAGCCCTCTGTGGAGTGCAGGGGCCAAGGGCAAGGACTCTGAAGTCACACAGGCCTCCCAGCAAATCCAGATGCTCCTGTGCACGAGCAGTATGAACTTGACTGTTCACTGAACCCCTCTGAGTCTTACTGTTTTCAGGTAGGTGATAGGGATACTCATATTCCTACTGCCTAGAGTTGTTTGAAGGTTGAATAAAACTGTGCATGTGAAGGTATTCATGGCAATATCATTAGAAACACCTAGATATCCAAGTGGTAAGTATTAAATAGGTATCAGCTGTGGTCATTATTGTTGCTGTGATTATTTTAACCTGTAAGGGTGTGGTCTAAGCTCAGGGCCTTGTGCACATGTCGGCTCCCACAGCTGTGCCAACAGTCTCACTGGGCACTGTGGGAAAGGTGCTGACAGTGGTCAAGGGGGAAAGAAGTGGGGTGAGGGGAGGAAGGCAGGGTGCAAAGGAGGCACCTGGGGGAACACCTAGAGTCAGGAGCATCGCGCACCTGAAACGCTGGTTCCCGAGCCCACGAGGTCAGAAGGGCTCCTTGTCCAAAGTGTAGTGCTGGTGTTGAATAATCACGAATAACATGAAATTCTCTCCTAATGGTGATGCACGCTAGAAACAGTCTGACCGGAGCTTCTGCCTTTGGCATTTAGAATAGTTAAAGGGTTTAATATTAAGAACAAGCATCTTGGACAACAGTGCCTGGCCACCTGAAAAGAGATGTTGTGAATAGCCTGTCCAGTCGGAGTGCAAGCCGTGAGAACATTCCCTGCTGACCTGCCCACTCTGTGGCGGGCATAGCACTTACCTCCATGGGCCTGATTAGACGATTGTAGTTATTTGCCTTGTCAAATGCACCTGGGTTCTTAGTAAACACCCTGATTTGTGTCTGTTGGGACTCAAAATAGAATGAATTTAAAATCAGGATAGAGCTGTATATGTAGAAAAATGACTAATGTTTTAGGCACGGAACCATCTCAAAATAACCTCTTTGGGGTCCTTTGTGCCACTTGGAGCTATGTTTAATGGGCGTAATTTCTGATTTATTGTCTGGTCAGGCCAGTCAGAATAGTTACTAGGTTCTGCCACTTGTTAGCTTCTTATCTTGAAAATAATTGCTTGTGTCCCTGGGCCTCGCTGGCGGTAATGAAAGTACTCCACCAGCGTGTCCGGAAGAGTTGCTGTGTATGAGTGGTTCGCGGGCAGGCAGGTGCGGGGATGCCCTTCGGAGGAGAGTTTAACAAGAATAGCAGAACCATCTGGAGGTCAGGATGCTGTTGGCTCTCACCCTGTCCCTGCAGTCCTGGAGTGGACTGCCCCTCTATTGCACCCCTGGCTGTGTCACCGGGGAGCAGGACTGAGCACAGCAGCGGGCACAGCAAGCACTCTGCTCCGTATCTGCTGTCACTTCTTGAACGTCCCCAGCTCTCATGACCTGCTCAGAAACCTTCCAGGTTCCGTATAGGAAGGGGCTTCAGACCCAGCCTGCCCCTCGGGGCGCTCCGAATCCGATTCCAGCCTATCGCTGTCCCAGTTGTATCCGTCAAACACGGTCCTTTACTTTATAAGGAAGCTGCTGGAGTTGTTCTTCACTGCAACCCTTCGGGCATGGGGGTAGGGCATGTTCTTTCTCTACCTCTTCATGACCAAGAACCATGTCCTTTAAAATCCAATCAAGAGGAAAGCTGCTCTGAATTCCTCCATCAAAGCGTTGCTCCCACCTAGAAGTCTCCCAGCACTCCATCTCCTCTTCTCTGAGGCTTCTTTTCCTTCTTTCCACCTAGTTACATCGGTACCTTATCTCTCCCACTGCACTAAATTCCCTGGGACAGAAGCGAAGCCATTTCGACCTTTGGCTTCTCATAAAGCCTTGCACTGTAGTTTTACTCCTGGCGAATATTAACCCTGGCATGTCAAGTAACTGAATTCCAGGTATGAACTCCAGGGAGTGAAATCCAAAGCCAGTCTTGCTAGTAAGGGAGACTTGTACCTTGTCACCATGGTCACCATTCAACACAAGCACTGTCCGAGGCTCTTAGCCACACTGTATATTTTATTGGGCTCCTTCTAGAAATTTAGAATTGGCTAACATGATAGAGATAACTCATTCTACAATTTGACATATGAAAACTTGGTTAAAGATGGTCATTCAAGTCGTAAATATTGAGTGCCTGTTGTATGTACAGCAAGCATACACCAGACATGGTGCTAGAAGGGCAGGCATCATCCTATCCCTAGGAAGCATGTAGTCTGGTTGGTGAGGGGAAGAATTATGCTAGAGAGAGCCCTTAGCAAGCACTGCGTAAACACGTGCATACGGGCACCTACACAGTTGCTGAAGACATGTCTGTATATTTATAGAGAAAAGAAGTCACCCGAAAGGTTAATCATTCCAAGTCCTTTGGAAAAGAAAAGGTGGTCTTGCAGGGAGGTGGGTGGGCTGATGTTCTCTTCATCCTGCAGGTTTGCTCTCCACCCTTGCTCACCCCATTCTATGCCCCGAGGGCACGGCTACCTGTCAGCTAATGGAGGCACTAGCAGGAGACTGAAGGGTTTGGAGGTCAAGGGAGAGTGCAGTTGGGATGGGGTAGGTGTCCCTGACTCCTGTACCTCTTCAGAAGTTCCCAGCTGTTGCCAGGCAGCTCTCTGTCACCCAATACCCATGGCTTCGGCTACTTTCTTAGCGTTCCTAAAATGGCTCTGTCCCCTCACCCCTTCAGGGGTAGAAGGGGCATTTACCCTAACTCTGTGTTAGACCTCATGAACAGTCCCTTTAGCCAACACTCCTCAATTGCCTGGTGACCGGGCCATCTATTTCTAGCCAAGACCTTGACTAATACAAGTTAGGGGTTAGTGCCACTGTTCGAGTCCAAAAATACCTATTGAACGTCGCTACACATCAGGTGTGTTTCTAAGCATTAGGGCTAAAGTGAGATTAAAACAAAACCTCTGCTGTTAAGGAACTTCTAGTCTAGCAGGGAAGGAAAGTGTACAAGGAGGTTTCGGATGGAGAGGGTGTCCAAGGGACGTGTCCTAAGAGGGTACCAGGGCAGGGCACTTAGGAAAGAGATGAAAAAAGTGAAGGGCAGCTGTGTGACATTTTGTCATGACAATATATTCAAGGTTTTCAGGGCCAGAAGGGAGGGTAGCTGCTCATCTGGACCAGTGCCTTCATTTTACAGAAGAGGGATTGTGGGTCATTGAACTAGAATGACCTGTTGCCACTGCTGCGTGGGGCCGAGCATTCTCATTGCTGGTCCACTGTCCTCTCGCCCTTCCCTTCCAGATTGCAGACGCTGCCCATTCTCAGGGCCACCTCTGCCCGCTCTGCCTCTGTCCTGGCTTCTTTCTCCTGGTCCATTTTTCATTTCAAAGCACTTGAGTATTTGGAGCAAGCAGAGTGAGCTTATTGATTTCAGTATTCTCATTGTCACAGTCAGAGGGAAAGGTGAAGAGCTGAGACATATGGAGGTGAAGTGTGTGGTTGAGGACATACCACTGGCAGCAGTCTGAGTGTCAGCAGTCTTTGACGTGAGTCCAAGCCCCCTCCCTGTGCCCAGGAGCTTCTCGGATGCTCCAGCACCACCGGGGATCCACACCCGGCGGGGTTGACTCATCCCTTGTCCCCCAGCGCCAAGGAGAGCTGCAGTGCAAGGTCCATGTCCCCCATGGCATCTCAGGGGAAATGAAGGTTCTTTGCAGAAAACGACTTTGACTATTCCAACTTAAGTTGTTTGGGAGCTGAAAGACCAGTGCTATTTATACAAGCAACTGAATGACTCGGAGTTAGTGTAAATATTAGGGTTTTAATAATCATAATGTCATTACTATGTGGCAGGGCATCATGTGTGTTGACTATTTAATCCTATGGAGTAAACACTATTAGGACTCTTATAATATGAATATCATTATTACTATTTCTATTTTAAAGAGGAGGAAACAGCGGCACAGAGACAGGAAGTAACTTGACCGAGTTCACACAACTTGTAAGGGATGGGGCAGTGACACAGCCGCGATCCCTGTCCCCAGAGCCAGTCTTGTGCATGATGTTAACACATAGGTGGTGGTCTGAAAGCTAGTATGCTCTTGAGTTTGCTTTCCTTTTATTTTCTGGAATTCCTCCACTTCCAGGGATAAGGGTGAGGGAATTTGAGGTAGGTATGTAAGCTCTGGGAGGAGGAGGAGGACATCAGATCTTACCTCAGTAAGTATCCCAGATTTGACTCAAGAAAGGAGCAACATGGAGGGTGGGGGATGGGCATGTAGACACGGTGCAATACAGAGTCTATGGGATACTCAGAATTGAGGTGACAATGCTTAGGTTTTTAGGGAGCTTGCTGACATAATGGAACTTCTCTTTATGCTAGGGTGGCCAACTGTACCAGTATATCTGGGACTGACTTTCTTGGGATGTGGGGCTTTCTATGCTAAAACTGGGAAAGTTCTGGGTAGATGGGAACAAGTTGATCACCCTACTTTACGCATTGTTGGGGCCAGTGGAAGTTCAGTCCTTTCCCGGACCCTGGAGCTAACCTTTCCTTACTTTAGTGTTCCTTGCCACACATTCCACCTGAGACCCTGTTAAAAAGGCTGATTCCTAGTTGTCCTTCCAAAACAGGGAAGAGTGAAGTATGGGGTAGCTTAAGTTTAGAGCTCAGTGAATCTGCACATTTAAAACACAAGCTTCCAGATGATTCCTATGCTCACAAATGTTCCCAAACTACTGACTGACGAAATCGCACTCTCACAGCTTGGGGACTTGGGTTTGTCACCCTCTCTGCTACTCTCATTCTGACTTAGTCCCTCAGTTCTAATGGACGGGATCTTGCTGTGTTTCTCGGTCTCATTTGGACCTCAGTTTCGAACACTGTCCCTGGTCTCTACTCCTTACCTGACATCCTGGTGCCTGCCTTGAGCACTGAGCTGACTTCCCATTTCCTATGAGACCAGTGCCTCACTCTGCCCTCTTCTCCTCTCCCAGATCTTAGTCTCTCTGCTTCCACCTTCTCAAGGTCACCTTCGTATCTTTTGGTCAAAGTTGAGGGGAAAAATAAATAAATTATTTCCATAATTCTTGTTAGAAGCTGTTGGTCTGTGATACAGCCTGAAGCACCTGCATTGGCTCTGCACACGGGCCCCACTGGAGCCTGTAACTACCTCAGCAACAGCGCGTGTGTATTTGTTTGAGCAGTAAGTTGGATCACAGCTGAGGCATGGGTATGACTCCGTGACCACTGACCTCTCCGTAATCAGAGACTACACTAAATGTATCTGTAATGCAGTCACAGCCATCCACGTCACTCCTCTGCATTTGCCCAGAGGACATTCACTCAGCTCAGGCACCTGTCTTCCTCTGAGGTCTTGCCTGAGTTCCCAGGTAGGACTGACTTTTCTTCTCCTGGGTCCCCGCTCTGCAATGATGGATTCCATGGCATCACCTGTTCAGAGCCCTTGGCACCACATCCCATGCCCACTCGACGACTTCACAGCCTCCCTGCAGCCGCGGTGGGCAGTGCCCCCTGCACGCCAATGGCTTCCTTCTCCACAGCCTGCGTCTCTCTGCTTCTCTGCCTAAGACTGCTTTCTAGCTGACAGCCCGGAAGTTCCAGAGACAATCTGCAGCCAATGAGGAAGAGCATGATGGGAAATTCCGCTTCCGCATCCCTCACCAAGTCTACCTGAGCTGTGCTGTACCTGGGTCCTTACAAGACTGGTGGGATTGAGCCCCAGTTGCCCACGTGGTAACCTGCTCATTTGTGATCCTACCAGGACCTTCTAAATAAACTACATGTGCCTATGTCTTTGTAAGAGAGTCCACTTTGGGAGAAGTTCAAATTAAGCCACCACATTTCACATACTACTAGATAAGCGAGGGCTGTCCAGAAAAAACCCACCCATAAATGCCTCTATTTTTCATAGTACCTGGCTAGATACTTTCCAGATGGCCCTCGTATATTTGCAGTTATGTCTCCTCCTCTCAGACTAGAAGCTTCTTTACAGAAGGGCTCATGTCATACACGTCTTGTATCCTAACATGCAGCCTGACAGCCAGTAAGCACTCAGTCAATATTTGCCGTCTAAGTCCATTCACATTTCAAGAATGTGATAATGCTTCTTAGACATAACAGAATCTTAAAGTACATCCTAAAGCAGCCATTGTAGTCCTATAGGAACTTTTAATGTAGTAAAATTATTTTAAAAATTAAAAATCCACTAGGATTTTACAGCTATCCTAATCTCTTACCAGGTTAGTGAGAATACGCCATTCCTTTTCCTCAACCAGTTAAGAGAGACTCTATTGTACTTTTCTAATTGTTTTACCACCTTTGGTTTAAACCACTTTAAAATCCAGGTCTCTTTTTCTTCGTCTATTCTAAGCCTATATTGAAATTAAGTGTATCTGTAAATAATGATAGTACTGACAACTGTTAAGGGGAAATTGTTAATAAATTGAGGACTCCTTATTTATTCTTTCACTTAAATGATGTTTTAAAAATATATTAGCCTCTGAGAATAATTCAGATTAGTGTATCCTCAAAGGACTGAAGTCTTTAAATATCTTCAACTGGAGAAAGAACTACCTCTGACAATTGCGGGTTGTTTTGTTAATATTTTCGGAAAAGCTGACAGTTCTTAAGCAATATTATTAAACCAAATATTTATTCCAATTTTTATCTGGAATCAGCAAATAAGACATTTGTCCTCAGTGAGCTCTTCCTCCATCATTTAATTTTTTCTCCTTCAAAGTTTGTCTGTTCAGTTATTTCGGCAGTTAAAAAGCACAAAGCCTGCATGAATAATTGTGAGTAGTCACTTTGCTGCTAGCAATAGATCTAGCAAGGCTAGAGAACAAAAACAAACACTGTGAAATAAAGAAAGGTGCAGATGAGTAGACTGACCAGGAACAAGTTCTAGTGAATATTTATGGCGTAAAATGGAACAATGCTTTATTTATCATTCTTGCTCTAAACTAGAGTAAGTGACAGTATAGTCACAAGAGCAATGAAGAGCTCACAAGAGGGTTTTTAAATAATTTATACCAGAAACATTGCTGTCATGAAGGGTTGTTTTTTTTTAATAAATCACTCTAATAATTACATATTATTGAGCTCGGGTACACCATTTTTTATTGGAATATATATTCAGTCAAATATAGAAAAATATGATGGACTTCCTATAGCTAGAGATCCAATCATAAAAGACTTTTCCGGAAGAACATAAATGTTGATGTGAGACTTACCAAGCAAAACTTAAAAAATAGACAGAAACCCATTATTTTTATATTATATGTCCAAAAGAAAAGGCTAGTATCACAATAACAATTAGATTTTTAAAATTAGCTATTAAAGAATGTTGTGGTAGATATTCATTATATCAGTTTCGACTGTCCTTAACATTGCTCCTCATTTTATCATAAGCTCCCTTGATGAATGCACATGATAGAACTCCAACTATCTGTTGAATGGATATTTTCCCTTTAAATATTAAAATATCTTAAAAGGAATTGTGTAAATCCTTGGGAAAAGACAAAAATAGAAATGGGACATTGTGACTTATTCAACAACTCAAATAAACCATCGTCTAAAGAAACAAAAACACATGTCAGAGATGTTTGGCTTTCCTCCAAGAAAAATGGATTGCTCTACACTAACAGATGGTAAAACCTGAACAACATATTCCAAAAGTCTGGATTTGCCAATGGTTCCAAAGGCAAGATAATCAAAGTAATAATTTTCTCCTTGGAAAGAGCTATAATCTTCCTTCTTGCAAAGTTCTTGAAAAGTATAATTCATGCAAGATTTGCTCTCCATATTAATCTTGGAACTGTGTGTAACACCGAGAAATTCCCTCTCCCCCTCACCCCACTTCCTTGAACAAATGGCTCTTCCCTTATTTACTCCTGAGCATTTATTGCTCTAGCTAAGGGGAAAAGAGGACAGCAACACAGAAAAAGTACTTTTGAGTACCAAAAACTAAGGCTTTTGAGTCACAAGAACCTGGAATTCATTTCAAAAGGTGAAGCCCCGCCGGTTTCAGAGTCTAAAAGGTATGCATTAAACAGGAAATTAGATGATCTGGAATGCAAACTGCCCCAGCATACTGAGCTGCAGGTTGGGGTTACTGCAGTGTCAGTTGGACTCTCGAGAGTAACTAAACTTGAGCAAAACATTTGATAAAGTTTTACATAGTATCCTTGAGGAAACTATCTGCCAAATGATTGTGATTGATGGGGAGTCAATGGTATTATCAGGATCAGCTTGGAGCTGGGTTGCTCGTGGCATTCCATGAGGCTCTGCTTTGTCCAAAACTTTAATAATTTATGTAACATGTGGATGGTTTGTCAGTCAGGTTAGTGGGAGGCCTGGAACTAGGAGAGGGTAGAAATCATGTGAGAAAGCATGTGGGAGATGCAAAGAAAACCATGCAGATAGGCAGACTGGGGCCAACATACAGGCCTAAGTGTGACGACCTGTGTTTAGACTTTTAAAGCAACAGCCCCGCACAAATGAGGGACCGGCCAGATCTGCCGGGAAGAAAAGTTTCTGTGAGCAAGGCCTGGGGCTCTGAGGTAATTTCATGAGCAAGCTGAGTGGGTGACCTTCTTGACAGAAGAGAGAACGTCTCCCTGGGCTGTACGCAGGGGGTGGGGATGGACTTACCGACTTTGCACTGGTCACAGTGTGCCCAGTAGTGCACGCTACTCTGACTTGTATCATCTGGGTTGCATATCAGTCAACTGTGTGACATTAAGATTTTTATATTCAGCCAAGATGCCTTTGAATTCCTCCTGTGTGCTAGACATGGTCCTAGGCACTAGGGATATAGTGGCAAAGAAGAGTGAGACATGCTGGAGATTTTAGAAAGGGGATGGTTAATCTGGAGGTGACACGGGGGTCCTTGCCTGCTGACGTCTGCTGAACAGCTGACACGTGGAAACAGAACTAGCCTGATGCTCTGTGGCTCCAGGGGGATTAGAGGTTACGGGGATGCAGACTCGCGTCGCAGCATCTGTTCACAAGTGGGGAGTGTGGCACTGGGTTGGAGCGTGCCTTGTCATCTTACGGGAGAGGCACACGTGCACCTGTCAGGGTGAATGATGGAATGCAGAAAGCAGCCCAGCACCGGCATGTCACGTGGGACAAAGCACTGGTCACAGGGTTCTCTTGTACCTTTTGGGCAAATGTGATTGATGATTCTAGAATGCTAGAGAACAGGGACTTTTACATATATTTTTATCCCTTGTGCCCACCACAGAGTTGGTGGTCTGCAAATGTCAAATAAATGAATGCGACACGTTTTATCATATCTAAAATTCTACGTTAATAATTACTATGTTAAAGAACTGGCATTTAGGGTTCAGAAATGGTTTCTAGTTCTATCTTTAGTGACAGTGTGACTTGATGTTACTACTTCCTCTTCCTCTTCCTCTTCTTCTTCTTTTGCCTGTTACTAAAAATAAGTAAATAAGTAAATAATCTCTGTCATGCTCAGGAGCGCAGGGATCGTTTGCTGAGAGTTTACAGAGGACCCATGATTTCATTCTCTAAATCAAGTAGGATCCTTCCGAAGCCCGGCTCATGCTGTCACACCCCACGTTATTCCATGCACCTTCCCGCACATTTATGAAGTCCTCTTGCTTCCAGAAGGTTCTCCCTCTTTATCCCCTTTCTTCTCAAAGTGAAACTTACTATTCCCGACATCTTTTCCGAACGCTCTTCTCTCCCCCTAAACTCACCCTAGACATCGTGGGTTGTCTCTAGTCCTCTCCGGGTGCAGAAATGCGTCGCTGTGGAACCCCCTGACTCCACTGCCCTCTCTTCCCGAGTACTTCCTGTGGGCCGGGCTCATGCGTCTTTCCTCAGTCCCCGCTGTCACCCCCAGTCTGCAGCTGAAGAGACAGGAGGCGGGAGAAGGGAGATGATGTCCCCAGTGCTACCCAGCTCGCTGGGGAAGGAGCCGGGGTTTGAACCCATGGCTTCTCTTAATCCCACATTCTACAGACTCCTCGTGTCAGCTAGAATTTGGGGTTGTAACCGTGAACGTGTAAAAAAGAGAAGTAGCAGACTGGGCTTTGCTTTGAATGGTGCTTTGTCCAGTAAATGACAGAGGTCCTTGGTACGATTAACCATCAACAGTGAGATTCCGAGGGCTGGTGTCTCCCCCAGTGTCCTCATGCCTTTAGGTGATTCCCTCCCAATCAGATTGGAAAGGCCAGCCTCCCAGTCTTAGGACTTGGGGCCGTGCACCCACCTGCTCAAGGTCACCTACCTGATTAACAGCACAGAGGGGACCACAGGCCAGGCTTCTAGACGTCCAGACTGTCAGACTATTCCTGTGGAACTTTAAGTGAAATCTTGCTTCTTTTTCCCTTGACTTGGAACTCTAGGCAAGCATAAGATACAACAGAAGAGATGCAGTTTGACAGTTTCACATTTCTTTTCTTTGTTGTTTTTCTAAATCTTGATTTAAGATCAGGCAAGTGTTTATAAAAGCATTTCCGAACCCCCCGGAGAAAGGCACTTTCTGAATAAAAGTTCCGCTGGATCGTTTTGGAGTGTTTATTTTAGGCAAGCAGTCTTTTCATAAAATATTTATGCGTGTTCTAATAGCAAACAGTCACATTAGTGCGGGCCATGGACTTGAAATTTACTCAACCAAAATTGTTTACTTTTCTGGGTCCAACCAGCAGGATTTCCCGAAATCCAGAAGAGATAAAGGGATTGTCTCACAGAGCCTCTTAGCGCATCAGATAGGAATTTGGAAAGGGCAATTCCAAATCAGATTCCTTTAGGGTAAGAACTTCCTTGGGACCTTGACTTGAAAAGTCTGCACGAGCTTGAACACCTGCAAAAACAGCGAATGAGGCATAATTTCCCCAAGATGCGATGCCAAAATCTTGCTAAATTCTTTTCACTGCCAAGGACTCAGTTAATATTTCAAAGAACGAGGCACAGCAGGTTTTAGCAGTTCTTTCTGGATTTGGGGACGAGAGAGGGTAGATTCGGGGAAACTGCCGGCTTTATTGAAAGAGAGGCAGGAGTGACAAGTGCCTCTGTTCATGGAGGTTCTGGAGGCGTCAGAACATTCCTCATGGCAGCAGCAAGCCCCAGGGCAGGTTCATTCCGAGGGGAGGCAGCCCCACCTGTTCCTTCGAGCTTATTTCGAACAAATCTCCGAAGCTGTAATAAGGGGGCTCTTTCAGATGCAGAGGAGCTCTCGCTGCTGGAAGCCCTGTGACGTAGCAGATGGGCCCTCCACGGTCGCAGGGCGTGTGCCCTTCTGTACATCACTTCCCTGACCTGGGCACTACTTACTCTCTGCCAATAGAGCCCGTTGGAGAACTCCTAGGGCTCAGCTACTGTTCTTTTCATCAAAGTCCTATTCTGGTGACATAACTGTGACTCTGTCATGGCTACCCCATCCCCACCCAGAGGCATGGCACCTTGATGAGACACTCCTTCTGTCTGCTCTTGTACATGGCATTTACAAAGGAGGGGACACACATGCCAATCCCTCACCTTTTTGATCACTTTCCCTGCATGTCCTAAAACTTTGCTGTGGCCCAGTCACAGTTCTCCTTGCTTTCTCTCCGCAGTCACTTAAGTAAATGATGCACATCAGGCTGATAAGGGGCAGGCTTGAGGTCCTTAAGAAGACCAACCCGGTTAGACATGGCCACCTGTTAGCCCCAGTGATGCGCCGACGACAAGCCTAAATGGACTGGTTTGGGCGGGGGCTACCGTCTGCCAGCCTCAGCTGACAGAGATGGGGCTCCCTTCTTTAAGAGGGGTCTGTGCTTGCGCCTTCTACTGCGGGTGCCTACTCACACGGGACTGACGAGTTAGGTCTTCGGATCCGAATTGGCCTATCTCATGGAGTAAGAGGGGAAAAACACCAATTAGCTGCATTTGAAAAAGTACAGTCTGCCAAAACGAGTCATCTGTTCGTGCATCTAAATAAATGCTCTCCAGCCTGTGGCTCGAGACGGTGTGGCAGGTTGGGAGATCCATGTTTTGGCTCATACACAGCATTTTTTAAAAAATAAAATAGACTGGAATAAAACCGGTGGGTGAGTCACTTTTGTTTCTATAGAGAGAACACACACCCAGGCATGTATGTTCCCGGTCACAATTTAAACGTCACTTCTCACTCTAGGGTCAGCGAAGAGGTCAAGCTCCCAGGGAAACCGACTGACGGGGAGAGCTGTGTGCCGCTGGGTTTATTGGGGTGGGGGGCGGGGGGCGCGCGTGCTGGGTGCTGAGGGCCGTCTGGTGCCCCCACCGCCCCACACAACCTGAGTCAAACTGGCCGAACCCCAGCGACTCTCGACGGCAGTGCCAGTGAAGCCAGGCCCCAGAGGAGCCTCCGTTGTGGGGCCGTCCTGTCCGACTCCGTTTCTGATGGCTGACCACTGACAGCGCTCAAGCTCCTTCCTCCCATTGCCTGTTTGCCCCAGATCTGGGCGAGTCCTCAAGAGAGCTGGAACATTCCTCCCTGTGCTTCCAGTGGGGAAGTTCCAATCAGGCAAACCCAGGCCTGTGAGTGGGGATCCTCACCCTGATTTCACCTGCTCACCATGGTGAAAGCCCAAGCCATTTTCAGACTGGCCTGGGTAGCTGCCCTGGACCCTGCAGAAAGCCCCATTATAGCAATAAATTTCCTCACACCCTCTTGGCAGTGAGTGTGTGAGAGCATGCAGCATGTGTGTGAGAGCATGCAGTGTGTGTGTGAGCATGCAGTGTGTGTGTGAGTGTGTGTGTGTGTGTGAGAGAGCACGCAGTGTGTGTGTGAGAGCATGCAGTGTGTGTGTGAGCATGCAGTGTGTGTGTGTGAGCATGCAGTGTGTGTGTGAGTGCGTGTGTGTGTGAGTGCGTGAGTGTGTGTGAGCATGCAGTGTGTGTGTGAGCATGCAGTGTGTGTGTGAGTGCGTGTGTGTGTGAGTGCGTGTGTGTGTGTGTGAGAGCATGCAGCGTGTGTGTGAGAGCATGCAGTGTGTGTGTGTGAGTGCGTGTGTGTGTGTGAGAACACGCAGTGTGTGTGTGAGTGCGTGAGTGTGTGTGTGTGTGTGAGCATGCAGTGTGTATGTGTGTTGACATCGGAACCAAATTTTGGACATAGGACATGGAGTAGCATCCCCATCCTCTACCCAGTAGAAGCCAGCAGTGCCCTCCTCTCTCTCTAACCGTGACAACCAAAATGGCTTCAGACATTGCCAGATGCCCCTGGGGACATACTTACCCTAGCTGAGAGCCACTGCCCCAGCATATGAGTGGGCTTTTGCTCCATGGGCAGGTGATGTCAGGATTTCAGTGGGCCGTGGGCCGAGCAGTCCTGTGTGCTGTCCAGAGAAGCCCGGTGGCAGTTCGAGGTCCTCGTGGCACGGCAGAATGGCAGGGGGAGTCCAACTTCCTACTGCCAGCTGGCGGCTAAGTCGGAGTGGGGGTCCGTGAGCAACCAGGCTGGGGGCTTTAAACTGGGGTGGTTTTGTTTATGGCGGGCGCTCACTCCTTCTTTGGGAGGCACGTAAAAGCCGTCAAGGGGCCCGGTAAATGGGATCCTGTGGCCACGTGCATTTGGCTGCCATTGAAGAGTCCCCTGTGTGAAGTGGAAAAACATAGTTGGATTTTAAGCGCGCGTGTGCTAACCGCCCCTCTTGGGAGCGACGGTGCGATTTCGAAGATTAGGAAACTGCACAGCACAACGGAACGAGGTGCCCAGGTCCCGAGGTGTGGCTCCTTCGCTAACAACTGCGGACCACTGAATCTCACACTTTGGTTGCCTTAATGTTAAAATCCCGGCGTACGCTGAACCGCGGGTGGCGGTGAGGTAGAACGGCCACTGCTGCCTTAGGCCCACCCTGTTGTCTTTGCCCAACGCAATTGGGCACGCGACGAGAAGGCTTCCCCACCTCACTCCGGGCTCCACTTTTGTTCATGGCAATGACTATTGCTTTCATGATCTGGAAGAATCTCTCCTGTTTTCGTGGTATCATTAACCAGACACTTTGAGAGTGTAGTTCACTTGTAAAGTACGTTAGTCTTGACTCGTGCTGAGGAAAGTTTCAGCCTTGCTTATTTTGGCTTGGCCAATTCAAGGCAGACTTTCCTAAAGACAGAGTGGCCTTTAATGGGGCTATTACAAACTCGTGTGTAAGGATGTTGTCGACTCCTTGCTGGGCTTGGGTGACAGAGGCACCTGGGAGGTAACACCAAATCCAAAGACAGTGGAAGAGCTGCAAAGTACTGTCACTTAGTGGGATGACTTCTTCTCTGAGGGCAGGAACTTGCAATTGCTGGGAATGGACCCCTCAAGATGGAGCAGGAAAATGAGACATTCTTATAAGGATGCACTCAGATCTCATGGGATCTGTGAATGGGACACAAAGCATTGCTTGACCTTGAGGAGCCCAGAGAGCTGGCCGAAGCCAGACCCGCCTCTGCCACCACCTGTCCAAATCCCTTGCCCCTGATTCGCTGGCTTCGTTTTCTTGCTGTTTGCTATGGATGAATTTCCTCTGGGAATTCCTCTGATGATCACAGTCCAAAGCACTAGACTAACTGCAGGGTCAACATGACTTTCCTGATTTCACACAGCTCCTGCCCAGAATCCCAAAGCCAGATTTCTATAAAAGAATCTTATTGGCTTAGCCTGCGTCATGTGTCCAACCTTTGTCCTGTCATCTGTGGCCACCTGGGCCAAGTTGTGGATGGGCCAGCCTAGTGAGCCAGGCCTGCCGGGCTTTCATTGTAAAGATGAGAGACCTGAACACGGGTAAGGGGAAGTGACTTTGTCCTTGGTTATATAGCCAGTTGCTGACTGGTGGACAGTCAACACAGGGTTCCTCATTCCTCTACAGCCCATCCAGGCATTGTGCTAAAATGGTTGCAAGGTATTGACATCTGTCCTGTGTCTCCTATGTGAGCAGTGACATATTTAAATAATACATGGTGAATGCTGTAATAGATGTGTGGAGCAAGGGCAATGCTGACACTGACAAAAACCAATTGATTCATCAGTAGATAATATGAAATGATCACTTATAATAATAGTAGTTTATAATAACATTAAAATGGTTGCCAGTTATGAAATTTGCTGTGTGACAGTGTGCTAAGTGTTTTTTACATTGAATCTAATTTAATCCTAATACTAATTTTATAGAAAATCTGTGCCTACATTTTCTCACCCAAGGATTATAGCATCTGAAATTACATGTGATTTTATACTGAATTGAGTGGTATGTATTAACTATCTACATACAAATCACTGTGGATAACATTAAAAAGAAGAATGTGGTCCAATCCCTTATAAGTCTGGGGAAGAAAAAGGATATATCCGCAAATTACTATTTTATAAAGACAGACTTTAAAAAATGGTTGTAACATTGGCTCATAGCACTATACATTTTAGGTGTACAACCTGGTAGTTCGGTGTCTGTACACATGATAGCATGCTCATCACCCCTGTTATCTCCTGTCCTGTCCCCACCCCTTCCCCTCTGGTAGCCACCAGTCTGCTCCCTGAATCTGTGAGCAGTTGTTTCCTTTTCGTCATACATTTTATATGTGAGTGAAGCTACGGTTTTTGTCCTTTTCATTTTGTGTAATACCCTCTAGGCTTATCGATATTGTTGTAAATGGCAATGTTTCATTTTTTATGGCTGAGTAATATTGCATTGCATCTATGTACCACCTCTTATCCATCCATTCACTGATGGACACTTAAATTGTTTCCATTTAATGTAAATAATGTAAATAATGCTGTGATAAACATAAGGGTACATATATACTGGGGGTGCCAAAAAAGTGTATACACATTTTAAGAGATGTTATCTGTGTATTACTTTATAAAGTTGAATTGAATTACAGTAGCAATGTGTAATATGACGTTCACTCAAAACATGGCATTAATAAAATGAATGCTAGTGTCACCGTGCAACAGGCAGGACAGTCACAGAAAATGGTGGAAGCACGGTTGTTGATTGAAGAGCACAAGACCATTTGCCAGGACAATAGATAAAACGAAGAAGTATAGTTGAGTTTCCCCCATGTCCTCCTGACTTAACTTCTACCTGTGGAGGACCTTAAAGGATGTGGTGTACTGTAGAAAACTGGCTACACTGGTGGAATTTTGGCAAGAAATTGAAATAGCATGCACAGTGACACAAGTGGACACTTTGGTCAATGTTGCTCGAGCAGTAGTTCACCATAATCAGAAGTGTGTGGACGCTGAAGGTCACCACTTTGAGCACCTCTTGTCATTACAGAAGTCAAATGTGACTTGTATTTATCTTCTGTTATTGGTATATATTGAGTATTACAATTTTAATACAGTTTTTTCCTTTCTTAAAATGTGTATACATTTTTTTGGCACCTTCTATATTCTTGAATTAGTGTTTTCACATTTTGGGGGATAAATACCCCAGAAGAGGGATTGCTGCATCACATGGTAGGTCTATTCTTATTTTTGGGGGGAACCTCCATACTTTTTTTTATAGTGGCTGCACCCATTTATAATCCCATTAACAGTGCACAAAGTTCTCTTTTCTCCACATGCTCACCAACACATGCTATTTCTTGTCTCTTTGATAGTGGCCATACTAACAGGAGTACGGTGAATTATCACACTGGTTTTGATTTGTATTTCCTTGATGATTAGTGACTCCCATCTTTTCATTTGCCTGTTGGCCATCTGTGTGACTTCTTTGGAAAGAGGTCTATTCAGATCTAAAGGCAGAATATTATTATATCCCTTTAAATATAAAAATAGCTATAAAGTCATGGAAGAGGAAAAAATAAATTATAAAGTTACAGAAGGGGTTTTGGAAAGGGTAGTAATTAAGCTCTACCTTGAAGAAAGGGAAAATTTTAAAGGTAAAAATGGGCTTTGGTAGGGTAATAATTTATTGTTCGTACTTGGACAGTCGGAGTGAGATCAGAGAGGGGACCCTGTGAATAATTATGTGGATGCAATAAGAGCAAGCTGGGACTGTGCTGGGAAAACCAGGATGTGTGATCGATCACCCTAGTGATCACTGCATAGGATGGGGGGTGGAGAACAAATGGGCAAAATCTCCAAGGTGGGAAAGGGAGGGTCATTTGAGGCAATAACGTGTCAAATGGGGTCACTATGCTTATAGTACTCTCAGTTGTAGGGGCCATAACTACTAGGTTCTGTTCTTCCTGAGCCGATGGGTCCCGAGTCCAGTTCCCCACTGATTCCCCGCCCTCTGTTTGGGGCCAACGAGAGACGAGGGTCCTGCGCAGCACGGGGAGATCACGACTCAGGGTATTCGATGGCGAGCAGGTTGGACCGGGGGGCGGTGGCTGTGTCAGCCCCCGGTCCACTTCCCTTGTCTGGGCGGGCGCTCCCTCCTCCCTCCCACTGCATGCATGCTTCCTCTGCTCCTGCAGTCCAAGTCACATTCCCAATCGCACCTCCTTTCCAGCCCAGTTTGGTCTGTGTTTACAGCAAAGCAAACTCTGCAGATTTTTCTGACCCCAACTTCTGCCTGCTAATTATTTGAGTCTTTATTTCTGGCTGAGCGTGAGCTGTGGGATAAAGGTGAGTTATACCTGCCATACAATGACTCTAGTATGTTTGTTACCTGGTTGTAATGAGGGGAGAGGTGGTGTGACTGGAAAAAGTCATGGATGAGGGACACATTTGTTTTGAGAGCCACCTCTGGGGTCCCCTTTCGAAATGCAGCATGTCATAGATGGAGAGAAATTAGTTTTCAACAAGGAACATAGAATCCATCACACATGGCAAAGAAACCGGGGATTTACTAGGGACACCGAATTAGGACCAAGAAATGGACTGGTGGTAACTGAAAAAAATAGCAGTAAGAAAAACTTTTAACACAGTTCTGTTTAGAACAAGTCCTGGGAACAAATTAGCAGCACCAAGAACCTGGACCTGATTTAAAGAGTATTTAATTTGGGCGAATGTGAGTTATGTTTTTCACAGAAACTGCCCACACACCTCCCTAGACATCTCCTACTTGACCTTCACCTTGAGAACAACCATATTTCATCAGCTCCTCTGCTCTAAGGATTATATAGGCCTTTCGCATGAAGCATCAAGAGGAAAACTATATGTGAGGAGCAAGGGTGGGACGGGTACACGTGGGGTTTGTTCAAGATGCTGCCTGGACATGAAAATCTTCCTCAAGGCATGACCTGAAGACCTTCGGCTAGTTGTCCCTCTATCAGTATTTCACTGTGCATCATGAACTAGGGGGGTTCTAAGACTTCCAGGGCCTATATGACTCTCTGATTTCCATAGAAAATATTAAGTAGCTCCAAAGGAAAGCAGGACCCTACTTTTGTGTGGTCGAGAGCTGATTTGTAAAGATGCTGTCACAGTAAACTGGCAACATGTCAAAGATACACACAGGAAAGCTCCAGAATGAAAAGCCATAATCTTCATGTAACATAAAGCTGATGAAAATAGAACAGGCTAAGGATTTTCACTTTCACTGTTGGTCAAAGTGTAATCAAGACAATGCAAGCAATGGAATGAGCCGCCGATATTTTCATTTCTGTGGTGCTGTCATGAGGTGGGGACCAACATATCGGACCCATCATTATTCCCTTAAAAGTGAGTCAGCATTGGGTGTCTGTCAAAGTTTATCATGGTCCAATTAGGAAGGTGCATTAGTTCTAGTTTAAGGGGCCAGCACACAATAAACTCTAGAGGTGTCCAACCTTTTGGCCACATTGGAAGAAGAATTGTCTTGGGCCACACATACAATACACTCACACTGATGATAGCTGATGAGCTAAGGAAAGGTCCGTGTATAATTTTTGTAATGTTTTCAGAAAGTTTACAAATTTGTGGTAGGCTGTACTCAAAGCTGTCCTGGGTCGCAGGCAGCCCGCGGGCTGCAGGTTGGGAGAGCTTGCTCTAGAGAGAATATAAGTAAAAGCATAAATCCTACAATAAATGAATAAGTCTTTAGCATTACTTCCATAAGCTGAGAAAGTTCTTTCTTTGTAGCCTGGATATGATAGGGTTTTACTCAAAGGAAGAAGACTGGGCTTCATCTTGTCCACCCTAATGTTTTTTTAATTAAGAAATTGAGATTTATCAGTAAGTTAGGTGATTTATATGAAATCATGCAGTGCTCAGCAAGTGATCTAGAAGCAGAAGCCGTGTGGTGGAGTGAAAGTGAAATATTATACTAAGTGGAGGTAGTGCTTTTCATAGAGTACACTATGCCGACCTGTGCCGTGCTGATGGAACCTCTTGATAGGATGTTTCCATTGGAGTGGACGGACAAGTATCTTTCCCTGCCACTTACGAGCTATGGCCAAGGCACTTCATCTCAGTGTTGTGATTCGCCTGTTGGCTAATAGAGATGATCCCTGCTCTGCTTCCTTCTTAGAGTTGTAAAAAACAACGAACACGGTCCCTTACTTATGTGTATTGCATTGGATGCTCACATGTGTATGCTGTCATGTTGGGTGTTAGTTAAAAAGTATATCATGTTGGATCCTTTCACAGAAACTGCCCACATCTAGACATCTTTAAAGGCTTACAGGATAGTTGAGTAGCTAAGACTTGTCCATCCATCTGTCTTACCCTCCAGGGTGCAAAATGGTGTCCCTTGCTATGTTTCCTATCTAGCAGGATTTCTGGCATATAGTCAATGTTCAGTAACTGCTGAGTCAATAAATAAGTAAAGGGCAATTGAACATATAGAAATAAGTCTAATGGAGGGTAAGACGCAGCAAGAGGTGTAAGGGAATACACATCGGATGCTCTGGGGGTTCATAGGTCTGAGGTTTCAAACAGCCCCTGACACCCATGGTGCCATCCCCAGCTCCTCCTCCAGAAGCCTGTGTCTGAGAGCCAGTCCTAGCACTCTACCTATTTCTATGATTTCGATCAAATCATATAGATGCTTTCCAAATTTATTTGTCAAATGAAAAGATTAGATCACAGGGATTGGGTTGGTAATACAAATGAATGAAGTAGGATGTGGGCCAGGTAATGCGGGCTGGTACCGAGCCAGAGAGCTCCCTGTCTGGAAGGGTCACCTCTTCTCAACCCAATGGGTTGTTTCCATTTAGGAATAAGGACCTAGTGTCATCCAATCTTTCCACTTTAAGAGAAAGCCAGATTTTTCAACTTTTAGATTTTTCCAATATTTAAATTTTAGCAACTAATTCAAGGTACTGTTTTTAAAAAGCAAGTTAAACAAATTCATCTCTGGACCAGATCTGGCCCATCGGTATTTTACCCATCATCAATTAGGGATGATGACCTTTAAGGTTTAAATCATCCCTAATTCTTGGTCTTGCTGCGTGTCCTAAACGGAGAGGGCTAATGTCTGGGGATGATGCAGTTCATATTGTCATGACCCCTGGTTACCCCCAAGAATCTCTCAGTCAGTTTTTACTTAGGAGGTTGATGCTGACGATTTTCCATGCAGGCATGGTCCACTCGAAGCACCACAACGTAAACATTGCTTCCGGAAATTCTTGAAGGATAATCACTGTTTGAAAACCACGCTGAGATCTGGAATGGCTTCTCCTCACAGACAGAAGGACAGAAGGCGATGAGTTCGTCTTCCCTGGGCTTTCCTGGTCCAGTTTATCTCACACAGTCTTTTCATGACCTGTTTGTGCAGAATACGCCCCTAATTGAATATCGACAGCTTAGAACTGACTGGAAGAGTGTCTTGGCTTTCATTCCATCCTGCATTTCTCTTTCTGGTCGGGTATCCATTTACAATGAGCTGGCTGTTTTAGAACAGTAGATGCCTTTTATTATTGCTGACATAGATCTCGGGCGGTTTTCTCTCCCCACATGTGCACCGTGTTGATTGATTCCTTTTATGTTTATTCAGCTAAAACTTGCACGCCTGAGAGAAATTGAAATGCTACGCTATTTTTTACCTGGCCGTGCCTTTAAATAATGCCTGCTTTTTAATTGAAAATTTGCAGAAATTAATTTATTTATAGAATTTATATGAAAGCAGCCTGGAGATATTACAATAGTTGCCATCCATTGGCCTTACGCTCACATCCTTCTATTTCTTTCTGTATGAGTCCACTTTTTAGGAGGCAGAATTCATGGGCCTCCTTTGACTTTCCTGAAACATAGCCCACCTTCAGTAATTTATCATCACTGAAGGTTTCCCCAAGTCTTTTTGAACTGAAAACTAAAATAAAATTTAGCATGGAATAGCGTTATAGGCTCTGAAATTAGGTTGTCTGAGTGTGACATTCATCCATTTCCACCACTTACTGTGTGACATTGGGCAAGTTATTTAACCATGCCGAAATTCAGTTTCCTCATCTGTAAAACAGAGGTAATGATAGTACCACCACATAAAACTGTTTTAAGAATTAACTGAAAGTTTATAGCACATAGTATACAATAATTATTATGCAAGAATTATTCAATATTATTTTCATCATGATTATTTTAAACTCTTTTAGTAAGAATAACATTAGTCTATAAGTAGCATCAGGCTACAATTTAGGGAATAATATTTCTACTATATCATCTTCTATTCCAAAAATCTCACCTTTCATTCTTTCTTTTCTTCCTGCCTTCCATTGTCCTCTCTCCCTGTCTTTGCATTATAACTCTCTCTCTCTCTCTCTGTCATTTATTCTTGATGATCTGAGTACCCACTAAGTGCCATGCATGAGCAGGAGACCAAAACGACAATGGTGATAAAACAAAACTCAGTCCATCTCTCAGGAAGCTTGCAGGATGTCAAATGTGGAAGATATGCACACTAATCCAACAATGGCATGAATATTCAGTTACAAAGTGTGATGGCAACCCAACAGAAGGCCTACCCTCACTTTACACTTGCTGCAAGAACTGTGAAGCATAATAACATTAGCAACTAACATTTGTAAGACATTTGCCTCTTGCACTTGTATTTGCTTTGCTTTATATGAACCTTAGAATGGTGTTGTGATATAGATATTAATCCCCATTTCCTAGTTGAAGAAGTCGAGGAAAATGAATTGCTTACAGACCCACAGTAATTTTACTTACAAAAACTCAAGGTAGGTTCTGTCTCCAAGCTCTACACTCTTTCAAACAATCTGTAAAATAAGAATTTTTGAACTAGTCACACTCACTTGGAAGCTTCTGGAATGATTGTGCGTCTCAAGAGATTTGTATTCAAGTGGTATTTTTTGAGCCCAAACTCTAGGCTTTAATCCCTGAGTAGACCTGTTGACTAGCCTCACTCAAACATGTGGTTCCAGCCTGGCCAGTGTGTCCACAAGCAGTTTGTGAATTCCAAGGAAGATCATTGAGGTAAACCCCTGACTATCAGGATCCCCTCCTGCTTTTGGGAGAACCTACATAAGGTCTAGATAAATATGCAAGTTCTTTCCTATCCATTTGGGATGCTAGAGTTCTGTTGTGGCCTTTTCACCTGTCGGATATGCTCTTAGTTTATAAACACAAAAAAAACAATAGCAGAAAATGTCCTCTTTTCCCCAGCGAGGAAACAGAGTTGCAAAGCAACCAGCTGTAGGTTGATGGAGTCGGGACGCCATCCTTGCAGGTGTGTGTGCACAGGGAAGCCTCGATGGCCTCACACTCCAGGAAGTGAACACAGGACTGGTCACCACACCTGGGCTGTGTGCCCAGAGAAATATCTGGGGAGATTTACACCTATTTCCCTTGAAGCCACACCATTAAACTGCCCGTCACGTTGACTTGCTTGATAGTAAAATGTGGCTGTAACAAAAGGGATTCCATGTTACTGCGTTCGGTGGTCATAAGCACCATGAAGTGCAGGGCAACCCACAGCTAGGCTCCGGGATTGACCCTGAGTGTGGGCCCCACTCCCCCCCGGAGAGTACCTGCCGGTTATGCAGCGACGACGCCGTAGCTCACTGTCCACCGCTGGCCCTAAGTGAAATGAATACCCTCTTCACACAGGAGATTTTACCTTCACTTTTAGCAGACTTTTTCGTGAATTATTATTGAAAAGAAGTAGGACTTCCAGTGTTGACAAAAGCTGGGAGCTAAAGCAATCATGACATTTTGGATTAGAAAGGGCTTTGGCTGCGTGCCTTCATGTACCAGGAACAGCAGCTGGGCATCACGGCAGGCAAAATGACGCGCCCCCCACCCCAGCCTGAAGGAGGTCCTTGCCCTACTCCCCAGAACCTGCAAACATGTCATCTTCCATGGCAAAAGTCACGTCACGAATGTCGTTAAGGTTAAGGACCTTGAGATGGGACCAACCTCCTTATAGGAGTCCTTAAAAATACAACACTGAGAGGCGGGAGAGCAGGTCGGAGACGCTGGGAGCGGGGCTGCGTCAGGGCCGCTGGCTTTGCAATCCTGTAAGTGCGATGGGAGCTGGGAGCTGGGAGCGGTCCCCACCTACGGGCAGCGAGTCACAGGTTTCCCAACAACCCGAACGGGTGAAGGCACATGCTCCCCGCCAACCTGGTACGAAACCGCCCCGCCCGCACCGTGCCTCTAGCCTACCGGACCCACGCTGGACTTCTAACCCACAGAAACGGAATCCGTGTATGTGGTTTCAAGCTGCTACATGTCTGGCAGTTCCTTCTGACAGCAGTGGGACACAGATGCAGGCACAGGGCGTCCTTGCTCGTGTCACCCCCCGAGCCTGGGGCATGGCCCAGCTGGGAGCCATCCACTGGAGTGGCTTTTGGTCTTTCGGCTCGTCTCAACCTCAGGTCCTCTCACACCACCGCGTGCTTGCCCTCATCCCGCTGATGACCCCTCATGTAAACTTGGAATTATCTTGTTTCCTAATCTGGTTTTGTGTCATGCGTGTCACTGTGTAGAATGGAGCCCCACTGTCCACGGCTTCACACTGAGTTCCTAGCACAGAGCTGCCCGCAGGTACTGCTCAGTAAAATGGGCTGACGGAACCACGACCGACGTTAAAAAAATAATAATAAGTAAATGAGTGAAGGAATGAGGCAACACTGCACCAGCATTAATGAAAAGGGAACTATGTCAGTCTCAAGGAAACGTCGCCAATTGGTGCTCAAGTCTCTCACTTTACAAGTGGAGGACCTGAGGCGAGGAGGCCGTAGGCCCAATTCCCAGCAGGTCCCGACCCAAGCCTGGGCCTCCTGACCGCCCACGCAGCACGCTCCGGCCTGTCCCGTGATGTGCACCGAAATGGCAGCCTTTAAACATCATGGGAGGTAGCTGGGCGCTGTGCAACCTGACGGCAGGAATTGGACCTGGCGCCACCTGGGGGTATAGGTTTCTGAGAATACCCTGGGGTGATACTTGCACTGAAACTGTTTGCCTGTGTAAGACCTCATTTTCATTGGCTCGGGTAGACCACAGACATCTTAAGCAAGTATGCCCAATCATTCTGGAAAAGACTGTGGAACCTATTAGCAGAGACGGGCTTGACCTGCTGGTGGTGGTCTGAAGCTAAAAGGGGCGGGCGGCCTGTCGGGGCTGCAGTGTCAGTTTGACCTTTCAAACCCACTCCGAGCGGTTCGCTTGTTGTGCTTGTTTATTCTTGACTTTCACACACCGAGCATCCCACCGTTTAACTGCCATCCTCATATGTTTCAGTCAAGTCTCTGGCGTGTGTGGTTTTCTATGCTAGAAAGGAATTTGGAGTCCAGCAATTTCTTATCTCAGCTACCAGTTTCATCCCCAAATATTGAGATTCTTCAAGGGACAAGAGCGGAGATGCCATCTTTGAGGGGACATGGAGGCTTAGACCACGGGCATCCGTGCTGTGACTGTCACAGACAGGTATCTGGAAGGGTGTCCCTGGGAGGGTCACAGCAAGGTGGCCAGATCGAATCGGTCAAATTGGTCAAATTGTGGTTGGCATTCCTGAACATGCTTTGTGCTGTGGACACAGAATGTTTGTGTCCCCGCAAATCCCTAGGTCTAAACCCCAGTGTGAGTGCATTAGGAGGGGGTCCTCTGGGAGGTGATGGGTCATGAGAGTGGGACCCTCGTGAGTGTGGTCAGTGCCCGTAGAAAAGAGGCCCCAGAGAGATCCCTCAGCCTTCCCTCTACATGAGAAGAGGGCCCTCAGGGGTGAGCACCCTGGCCCCCTGCCCGTGGCCGTCCAGCCTCCAGAACTGTCACAATGTGCCGATGTTATTTCTAAGTCACTCAGTCCGTGGCTGTCTGTCTTAGCAGCTCGAATGAAGGTGTCTGGGATGCGGTTTTCTGTCCAAACATTTCCCTTTGATTTACAAATCCTCCCTCATTCACCCCGCAAAGCATCACCTCCTTCGCCTCCCTGGAAATGACAGCCTTGTCCCCATCAGGGCCAAGCATGAGACAACCAGGACGTTTTACAAACAGAAAGCAAACAGACCAGCTGCATCAAAGGGAAGTTCGCAGAACACCGGTTTCTGGCCCCAAGCGCCCACGGTGTTCTGGGGCTTCTGTCCTTCTCCATGCTGCTCTGCCTTCCCCTTCAGGAAGGCCAAGTCCGATGCTTCTTCTGGGCTGTCTGGAGGCATGGCCCTCGGTGCCCCGGGCCTCCTCCCTGCAGGGATGAGGGGGCTGGCACCCCGGGCACCCACAGGGGAATGCCTCAAATCGACAGGTCATTCCTGCCATAAACCTGGCCCAGGCGGTGCTCCTGCAAGATGGCCATCCCCCAGGGGTGCACTTGGAACCCGCGAGGCAGCAATCTGGGAAGCGATTGAACCTGATTCCCTCAGGAAGAAAAGTTACCCTCCACACGGTGCTGATGCCCATGCCAGGTTGCGGGAGACGGCCACAGAATCTAGTGTCATCTCCGCCACCGACAGCTGGGCCGCCTCGGGGAGATGTCTCGGCCTCCCTGGGCCTTGGCTCGCCCGTCAGTGAAGTGAGGGTTAGTCTGCTGTCGGCTACAACAGCAGGGAGGCTGCGTTCTGCATTCAGTCTACACACATGTTTTGTCTATTCTGAGCAGGTTTTCCTTCCTTTCTGTAAAGCAAGAATTTTGGTGCCCACGGACCACTCAGCCCCTCCCCGGCCATCGTAGCTCACACTGAGTTTTACCCACGTACTTGTTTGGTCCCTAAAGCCATCTCCATTTGCACCTCCTGGACTAGGCGGTCCTTCAAGTTCATTCTTGGTCTTAGTAGTTGATGGTTCCACAGGGCCAAGTCATCTGCGATGGAACGAAACAAAGATGGATCAGGAATTTCAGGCATGTGTGTTTCCTCTAGGAATGCCTGCCCACTAGCCTGAGTGTCCCCAGAGATGCTCGACCAGGGGTGCTCCGTGCTGGACTGCTCCTTCCTTGCACAAGGGAATCAGTGGTCTTGCCCCGGAGCGGCTGGGACAGTGACATCAGTGACCCCGCAAGCAGGAGTGCCTGACATGGTGGGAGTCGGGTGGGATTCGGACCAGGTGAATGAAGCAGTGCGAATTCAGCAAGTGCACAGAACATTCGAGATGGGACCTGCTCTTGCTGCTGCATCCCCCGACTTTTTTTTTCTTTTTTTTTTGGCATTTCACTGGACTGTATGTTTTAGAGCAGATTTATGTTCCCAGAAAATGGAGCAGAAGCAACAGAGATGCTATAATGTATCACTTCCTGTCCCCACATGCACACAACCTTCCCCATGACCCACACACAGCACCCGATGGTGCACTGGTTGCAACTGATGACACTGCATTGCCACACGACAATCCCCGAGTCCACAGTCCACTTCAGGGCTCAGTTTTCGTGTTGCACCTGCTGTGGATGCAAACATATTTATAACAACATGTGTCCACCATTACAATTGTTACAGCAAGGATGTCCCACCTTGTGGCTTCCTTGGGCCACATGGAAGAATTGTCTTGGGCCACACATCACATACACTAACACTGATGACAACTTATGAGCTAAAAAAAAGGTCACAAAGTCATCTCATCATGTTTTAAGAATTTGTGTTGGGCCGCATTCAAAGCCATCCTGGGCCACGTGTGGCCCCCGGGTACGTGGGTTGGACAAGCTCAGTCTACAGAATATATCCCCCTTGTATATTTGCATAACAGATGAAATCAAAATGCAAACACGAAGTACCCTGGACAAATAAAGCCAGATGCACGTAGGGGAAAGAGCGAGGTGCATTAGGAAGGCGGCTGTATAGACCGTTAGAGTTTAGGTGTTTCAGTGGGGCATTCGTGTCATGATGTCGTGTCCAGTCATAGAGCTATCCTCTCTGTGCCTGAGCACGGCGTCCATGATCGCGCCTGTCCCCTGCTTGTGACTTTGATCTCCGCCAGTGTTCATTCAGCTAAGGCAGAGGCTTTGCAGGAAACTACGAGGGCAGCGTAGTAAAGAAAGATCTGTTTTAAGGCATTGATTACGCCATGCTGCGAAGAGGCAGTGTGGGGGTCACATGGGTCAGGTAGGAAGAATAGCAAAGAAAGTCAGCAAACAAGGATTTGACGTCCAAACAAATGATGGGGAGGTGCCCAGGCGTGACATGTTCTCAGTCACCAGCACGTGAACGGGCCTTTTGTCCCTGCTTGGCGTTCTCACTGAGCAGGGTGAGCTCTCTTGGGAACGTGCGGAGGGACAGAAAGTTGAAATGTGTAGAACGTGGTCTGAGGCCAGAGGGCCTCTGCAGAGCGTTCTGAGGGTGCGCCTGCACTTATTCCCTATAAAGGACGTGAACTTGGAGTTGAGTTGACCACTCAGGAGACAGGACATCCCCTCTCCACAGAACAGGCCAGTGGAGGACTTCTCAGAGACCTTCTCTTCCTACCATTCTTCATTTTTCTCCGCCTTCCGCTCACTGTGCCATGGGCTGCCCCCCGTGATGAAAAGAATGCACTTTTAAAGGGAAGATTCTCTTTCTTTCTCCTTTAAATCCACCAGACCTGCTTCTAGGGCTCTTGAACCTACCTGTGGAAGAGACATATTGGAGCAACTGGTGTAAGAGATGTCCTCTGTGACCAGTATGCCCTCCTGATAAATTCTACGTGTGATCACTAGAAGCAGATGTCTTCAGAGGTTGCTGAAAGTTCCATTTCTTCTTAGGAAGCCTCAGGTTGACTTTTAGACTTTGCGAATCTAAGTCTTAGCGTGGCACAGCGTAGGCATGGCGGCCGTGTCTTTCTCCGGATTCCATCTGGCCTCTGCAAACCTCTGCCACTGCCCCTCCCTGCCCAGAGGAGCAAAGTGCTTCTTCTGGGCGGACAGCGCATCAGCCAGCTGTGACTGGGGGAGCCCAGGCTCCGCACTGCTCCCCTCGGGCTGGCCACTTTCCCTGGGCTCTGCTCACGACGCTGTCCAGGGGCCACAGAGACGTTTAAAGGACAGGATCCTGGAGAAGGAATGGCCCGGCCATGTCTAGAGAATTTCTCTGTGCTCTAGAGAGGGTCTAGGTGTCACCAGGTGGTAAGGCCACAGCTGTGACCTGCTGCTTTCTGGGTAGTGGTGTGTAGGCTCCCCAGGCAGGGCAGGGGGCTGGGGTGGTCACTTGGCAGAGGTTAGGAGGCTCTGGAGGGGTGCCCTCAAGCACTAGAGAACATAATGCCTGTGCTCCAGGAGCAGAGTCTACTCTAGGTGGGCAGTTAGGACACAAAGCAGAGACAGACGTCACTAAAATGGTCTATGACAGATGAAGGTCATGGGCTACAACCGTGAAAGAGTTCAGAGAGGAAATGAGAGGAAATCTTTTGCTTTCTCTAAGGTTATAGAAGGATTTTAACGAGAAAGCAGGATATGATTTGGAGTTCAAAAAAAAAAGAGGATGACATTAAGTTAAATATTATAAAAATAATTGCAATGTAAAAATCCCTCCATAAAACAAAAACATGACCCTACCGTGGAACCAAACTAACTACTATCATGTTTCCTATCAATCTTGGACCGTGTATTTCAGAGTTATGATACACACTGTGCCAACCATCATGTGCTGTGCTTTTGATCATGTCGTTATACATGTTTTGAGCACATTTTGTAGATACTGGTAAGTGTCCCCAGTGCACAATGGAATGACCAAATTTGTCCCATTTCTGTGAGCTTCCTAGTTTTAGCGCTAAAATTCTCACCCACTAGGCCCAGCGAGCACAGGCTGCTATGCATTCTATGTAAAGACCCAGCCTCGTGGACGTGCCATTGGAGGTGGGTACGAGGGCATGAGCCTGTCATTACCTGTGACTGTCAGAACCACTGGTCACAGGAGGGTACCCAGGGGGAAGGTACATTTTATGAAGTACCTGCAAAAGTTGGTAGGGGAAGAACTGCCTTAAATGTGCTAGACCTGGAGGCACGCCCACTGTGGGAAGTCACATACAGTCCCCAAGCTGCTTCTGACCCCTGAATCAGAACTCCAGGAGAACATGGTCCATCGTAGTGTTAGGGTGTGCTGGGGAGGTCTGGCTGGGAGACTTGCTAGTAGAACTGTGTATCACTTTTACTCTTCTGTCCTGATTAGGTTTGTTTTTTTGTTTGCATTCTGTCTCGACAACAAAATTCACAGTTTTTCCATTACTGAACTTCAGATGGAATGCTGACGTATGGGCCACAATTCACACAGGTGACTTCGTCTGTTTCTGACCCTTTCTCTCATGTTCCTGACAGTTACAAATATTTCCCATCTGAAAAAAATGGGACATGTGCCCTCCATCGTGCCTTTGCCTCTCCGTGCTTCAGAAAGGGTGGCGGCCTTTAGCATGCCCCTCCTGACCTTGAAGTGACTCTCAGCACAGGGTGGTGGAGGGCCTGGCACATCCACCAGCCTGGACACATGCTGCCCGTCTCTCTTCCATTTTGATACTGCACACCGACCATCCCCGTTTCTACGTGGCTCTCCCTTTAGATATGTTAATGGCAGGGACTGAGGCATAGGTGCCCAAGCAGGGGTCTGCATACCCCCGGGGGTCCGTGCTGAACCACTCAAGGGTACTCAAAAAATAATCAGTCATGGCAAAAAGCCAGATAAGGTAAAAAGATGCAGATCATTCATTATGGAACAATAAATATCAAGTTTAAATCACTGTTCATGGAGACCCTTCAAAATTAGGTCATGTTAATGAATGCTGATTGGTGAGGGCGTGGCTATGACCCCTCCCCCCAAACCGCTCTTCTACCAGTCATGACGCACAGTTTCAGGACAATCCATTTGTGACGCTTCTAGAACATCTCCAAACATATAAATACATCTGTAGCTTGACTGTTTGATCAGTTTAGTGATTGAGTAAAAATAAGTGTGTTGTCTTTAATTGCAATTCTTTTCAAATAGTTTTTTTATTTAATGTTTAAATACTTGATCATTATTATCAATATTTAACTATGTGACAAATAGTGTAAAATTAAATCTGTGGTTAGTAGTTTTAGTGGAGTAATTTTTCTTTTCTAACTTATGACCTCATTTCCACTCTTTCACATGAAGATAGGCACTGAACAGAAGTGTCACTATTTAAAAACAGCTGTTTTAAAAACAAGGGGTACAATTTATAGAAATGGGTTTAAAAGGGGTACGTACACAAGTAGGAAAATGTTGGGGACCACTGGATCAAAGCACTGCTTTGTTTTTGTAGTTAAATTGATTAGCTTTTCCCAGTCCCTTTCTTTTTGCCTTTGGCTGGGGACATACTCTGTGAGGAGCGTTGCTTTGTCACGTGGTCAAAATTCAGCCATTTGGGTTTTGCTGGTGAAGTTCTCAGGGACTTGGGGGTGTGGCACAGGTTCTAAACACATTTCTCTGTTGGTGTCATGACCCTACCCTGCCTCCTGCTTTGCTCCTGGCTTCCC
Source organism: Lyroderma lyra (assembly GCA_004026885.1). Classification (NCBI taxonomy): domain Eukaryota; kingdom Metazoa; phylum Chordata; class Mammalia; order Chiroptera; family Megadermatidae; genus Lyroderma; species Lyroderma lyra. The sequence continues at coordinate 102,379 of PVJL010001685.1, read as the reverse complement.
AATAAGGTGCCAACCCTGGGACAGGAATGACGTAATCAGCCCCAATGAGACCCACAGAACTGAAGTCATCCTTGTCCCCCAAAACCTTGGAGCTCAGCAGATGTCACAGTGCCTTGGTCATTTCCAAATGAAGGATAGAAAGAGCAGAAGAGCTTGTAGTTCGGGGGAGGGAGGCATCTTTGTGTCATCCAGTAATGTTTAATGGAGGATGAGCCTGGACCTGAGTTTGGCGCACGAGGGAAGTGGAGCTCCCTGTAGGAACTGTTTCCGTCGTCAGCACACCATCCTGAGCAATGGAAGTCACGTTGTCCTTTGCAGGTATGTTTCACATACTACTTGGGACTTCACATCCAGCCCACAGACCCGTTAAAAGAGGCCTTGAGAATGTTCTGCAAAGAAACAACTCCTTACCTGAAAAAGGTGAAGGTAAGGAACCGGAGTTAAAGCTTTGCTACTCCATTTCTGTCTAAGTTCCTGAATCCACCACCATCGTGGCCCCTGTGCCAGTCACACATCTCCCTCTTTGGAGGAGGAGGTGACATGTGCTGTATTGTCAGGAAGAGCAGTGGTGGGGAACAAGGAAGAAGGTGGAGAAGGCCCGGTCAGGTGGCAGATGTCCTTGTGAAATGCGCGGTCGCACCCGAGCACGGCCTCACGACCGCGTGATGCTCGGCCCTCAGGAGCGCGCTGGGTCCTTTCCGAATTCCACCTCTGCCGACGCCCGTGGCCTCTGAAGAATAAAGTGCAACTAAAACAGATACTTATTCTGTGAAGTCTTAAAATAAAAGTTCACCTGAGCAAAAATAATGATAATAGTAAAAAAAAAAAAAACGTGGGTTTTGTGTCTAACAGGACATACTATATGTAATAAAACTCAACTTTTCCCGTCGCAGTGCTCATTAATGGGTTCCCAGCCCGAGGAGCTGTGAAGTTCTTTAAGAGCAATCAATAATCCATTGCAATTGGGACATAAACCCTGGACCTAACTACCAGCCGCTGCATGGCCGTGGCCCATTTAATAAGACAGTGTTGTGAGAGGTGAGCCACGGCACCCGGGGCCAAATCGACCTTGGCGACCTCACCCAAACTGCACCTTCATTTTGGGTCACGGTACCATCTCGGGAAGGCTAATCAGAGTTGTTCTTAGCTTTTCCTGGTCTTTCCAAACTCCAACTACAGGTTTGCTCTTCCTGAAAACTTTGCTTTTCCAGTGCTTTGAAGAGAGCGGGTCATTTAATTTTGTGGTTTTTCACAAGACTTCGTCGGACTGCTTTTCCTGTCCAGCAGCCTTGGGAGTGGCCTTCACGACCCTTTCCTGTTCATGCTTTTTCCTTCGCTCTGCCGGGACCCCGCTTCCACACCGGCCCTTTCACTAGGGATCTTTGGAGTGTCGTTGTCATTGAACACCCGATTTTGAATCTCCTTGTGTCTGCTCTGCTGGAACGGATTCGAAAGAACCCAATTTGGTGTGTGCTGTCATGTGATGTTACTGCTGCCACCTACTTTGTGCCCCCAAGACGGGAATTGACGGGAATTGGTTTGTTTGGGAGGTAGAAGGCCAGTAGGAATTGGGGAGGGGAATTCATCAAGCCACATTTACTGTGGGCCGTGGGGGTTTAATGCTGCTGGGGAAACTCTGGAGGCTGGGGTGGAATACACCCCCAAGAGCTAGTGTTTGTGCCCCGCGCCCTAGCCGTCAGTGGTTGAGGACCGCGCCGAAGGCATGTACATTCCCTGGGACTTCTGGTCTTCCCCTTGGGTGGCAATGAGCGCTCAGGAGTTCAGAGCGTACCTTCAGGGTTGTCCATTGGGAGTCAGGCTGCATGCGCCAATGCGGGGAGCAAGCAGGTCTCCTACTCCCAGGACCACCGTGAGGCCTGTGCCCACCCACAGCTCCCTCAGTACTTGACATCGGTAGGGTCTTGACTAGAAGCTTACATTTTCCGCAGTGTCTGTTATCTTGGCCGAGGCTGCTGAACGCAAGTAGATGGAGAAACTGGTTTGGGGGCTAGCTAAAGAAATACAGCAGGAAAGGGCTTGGTGGGAGAGGAAGCTAAATGCTTCAGTGACAAGGGGTGGGGAGAGAGACTGTCCCTGGGGATTTTCCAGGTGGTCACCACCAGGGACAGAAAGAGATCACACAAACTGATTGTTCGCCAACTTCTAGTAACACCTAAAGGGTCAGACTCAGGATCAGACTGGATGTGTGTGTGCATGCACACCTGTGTGTGTGTTTGTACATGTGTGAGCCACAGCATGTGTGACCCATGTACATATGCTGGGAAATGGACCCAGAGCACTACAAATCAGAGATAACTTGTCTGTTTTTTCATCAGGCTGAGCACCCTAATGCAGCCCACAGTTCCCCATTTTTTCCCCTGACTTAAAGCACTATTCTTCAGGTTTGTTTGCAAAACCATGACTTGTCTCTGAAGACCAAAAGAGTCCAAGTAAATTGTGTTATCTTAATGAAGAAGCAGAAGGACTTCTTATGGGGCTTGGCTGATTGTTGTGACCACAGCCCACGAGGCTTTCTTGGATTCCGATTTCTCTTTGAGCGTGTTACTTTGGGGAGCAGGGTTACCATGTGTGATGTGGAGGAAGAGTGGGAGAAGTCAGGACTGGGTCTTCGGCACGGCTGTTTTGTCATCATTTTTTGGAGCCCTTCAGGGGTCTGCTTATGGTGACAAACCCCGCAGTGACGTATGCTCACCTGTAATCTACAGGTGGACATCTGTAGGTGACACCATGCACATGCCTGCACATGGGATCCCAAGAAACATTTTAGAATCTGTAAGTTTGCTTTGACTGAGCTTTCTTCCAGAGCATGTTCGTTTTCTGCTTTGCAAGGACATTGGCATACCTGAACATGATTTCGTGTGTGGTAGTCCTCTGGATACTAATTAGAGAATCATCAGCCTTTCTGGTCCTTTGGAATCTCTTAGGAAATTAACATAATTGACTATTTCTTGCATTCTGAAGTCTCACACATTTGATGAAGGACACAGTTATCTTGCATTGATCTCTCTTCAATCCCACAGCCCCCTGTTCTTGGCACCTAATGTGAATTCAATAAATCCTGGTTGAAATAAATGTATCTTCTAAATCTTTCCAAGTCATTTGTCCAGTTAATCCTCGGGCATATTTCAAACCAGTCAAGCTGTCTGTTCATTAGTCCCTCTGAGCTGCAGTGGCTGCTGAGTCCCACTGCAGGCTCCGCTCACACAGTTTCTATGGGCACAGGCAGAACGGGATTAGCCCAAGCCAAGGGTGGCTTTGGGATTCGACTAGCTGCTTTGAATTTGGAATCTGGTTTACCTGAGGGCACGTGTCCTCTGAGATTCAGCGTGCTCATTCCGCAGCGGCCTACAATGCATGGCTGTCACTTTGCCGTGATTTACTTCTATAAGGAGTGCTCAGCTCTTTACTGGAACTGCAGTTAGTGTAGACCCAACTCACTCAGTTGGGGCCTTGATACCTTGCTTAAATCATGTGAGCTCCTTCTTGCAGGAGCTGAGTCACGTGCCAGGGACTCCAGGCCACTTCAGGTGTATTTAGCACCCAGAACTATTCTTCCGCTGCACACTCGACCTCAGCAATGTGTTGTCACTTAGACCTATGACATTGACCCATGCTGATTACATTCGATCACCTCAGTTTTCTATTTTCCTTAGCCTAATAGCCACCTATCCAATTCCTCATTCGCTCATTCTCTTACCTGTCTGCGGGGACTACTCTGTCTCGGGCAGGGTATTGAGTGAGTCTGTCTTTAGGGCCTGCAGTTTGTCCTGTCAGCCTGCTCTACACCTGGTCTGCTTCCCTTTTCCCACGATTTTCCCCAATGCCCAGGTTCTCCTCCTTGTCAGCTTAGTCATAGAAGCCCCGGCATGCCTTGTGTCCGAACCTGCCCAGGTGTTAACATGAGCTCACCTCACTTTTTCCATCATCTCCTGTCAAGCTTGGAGCTTATATGGCTAAGAATTAACTGGGTACATATATCTATTGCACACCTACTATGTGTCAGGCATGGTGGGGTGCAGTGACCAAGACAGACAAGGTACCTGTTCTCAGAAAGCTTATAATCTAGCAAAGGAAATTTTGTTTACCTAGGATAGTAGAGCCTCTTCGTTAAAATTTATTTGTATCCCCCTAATCAAATGTTCGCGGTCATTCGCAGAGAGAGCAGCAAAGAATTTGAGTGGCCCAACCCCCATGTTCCCTCCCTTTCTTAGCTCGCACACTGCAGGCCAGTACCCATTTCATGGTGAATTTAGCGCTGTGGTTTTTTGTGTTTTAGTTGATGCGTTAGTTGTTAAAATGGCCCCCAGGCGCTCGTGTTTGTCAGGACAGGAAGGCCGCGATCTGCCTACTGGAGGAAGTACGTGTGTTAGGGACGTTCGTCCAGTCCTGATGGCAGTGCTCTGGGCCCTCACGTCAGTGCCAAGCAGGTACACACAGAGGACCAGGTGAGGGGTGGGGCTGTTGGGGCAGATGCAATGGCCCAAGTCTCGCCAGAACCTAAGCCTGCATTCCCCTGGCAGCGGTGTTTGTGGTAACTTTCTAGAAGTAAGAGCTACGAATGACCAACATCGACTGTAATTTGATGAATAACTTTTTAATTGCCTGTATCATGAGTTCTAACAATTAATGGCACTCCATACAGTAAAAGCGGATAACATCGAGCGCCACCGTGTCTGAGAGGTTAGGAAAGGCTGCCCCGAGGGCCTGGCGCCCCCACTGCAGCAGGGACCATGTGATGCAGGGGCTCGGGGGGCCGACCGGGGTGGGGGAAGGGCGCCTCAGACAGAGGGGACCCTGCTGTGGGGGGTGTGGTTCGTGGGGGGGATAAAGAAGGCTGCGCTGAGAGGACGGTTGTAGGCGGAGGGGGCGAACGATGAAGCAGTGAGCACCGACAGGGGACCGTTCTCACCGGAACGTAGAGGCTGTGAGAAAGACTTGAACTTGACTGAGCAGCGGTGAGAAGATGCTGATGGGTTTTGATGGGAGCATAGTTCTTTCTGCTCTTGGAAAAATGGATAAAGAGGCAGGCGAAGTGGAAATGGGGTGACCAATAAGAGCCTATTTCAGGAGTCCAGACGAGATGACAATGGTGGCTTGCACTGGGTTGAGATGGCAGATACAGAGAGAAAGAGCAAGGTTTCTAAGAAGCATCAGAGGTGAAATGGCAGCGTTCTGTGACTGAGGCCATGTGCAGGAGGAATGGACAGGATGATAACCGTGGTGGGGACATACGCTGGATGGTGACGCTATTTATGAGAAGAGAACTCTGGAGGAAGACCCCAGTTAGAAAGTAGCAAATTGTTTCCAAAGATGGCCGCTGTGGTTCCCCCACCTGGCCTGCTTTTCTGTAGTGTGACCTTACCACTCTGTCATTAAGAGGGAGGACTTCTTTCTCCCTCCGTGGGCGGACGCTGTGACCTGCTTTGTCTAAGAGAACAGTGAAGGAAGTGCTGCACAGCTTCTGTGACTGGACATTAAGAGGACTGAAGTTTCTGCCTTTGTCCTTTGGAATCCATTTGCCACCTATGAGGAAACCTCAACAGCCATGAGGTGAAGCTTGTGTGGGGGAGAACCTGCATCCTGGCCAGTCTCCCAGCTGACTTCCAGCTGGTAGTCAGCATCAGCTACCAGCCTTCTTAGCACCCTACTTGCCCCACATAGATAAGAAGAACCATCCAGATAACCTACAGAATCATAAGAAAAAAACAATTTTATTTTAAACCATTAAGTTTTGGAAAGATTCATTATATAGCAATAAATATCCAAAGGAGAGGTAGATGGAAATTTGGTTTTGGATAGGTACATAAGAAGCTGGGGGGCAGTCAGGTGTTAGGGAGTTGGTTATAAAAGTCTGGAGTTGAGAAGTCACATAGAGATAGAAGTATGGGAATTGGTAGCACATAAATGGTGTTGTGAGCCATGGAAGTTGATGGAAAAAAAACAAACTAGTGAGATTGTAGAGTGAAAAAGAGAAAAGTGCGAGATGAAACTAGGACTGGCCTTTGGAGAATTCTGACACTTAAAAGTCAAGCTTTCAAGAAGGTTACTCAATGGAGGTTAAGAAGGACCAGCCAAAGAGGTGTTCCTGGTGTCACATAGGCCAAGAAAAGACAGTGTGTGCTAAGTAATAGTATCAAAAGCTAATGGAAAGCTACATAAGATGAGTTAAAAAAGTAACCCTTATTGATTTATAAGCAAGGTAGTCTTTGATGAGTTATCCAAGGAAAGTTCCAGAGAACTGTTATTGACTTCTTACAGTGCCGATAATATTTTTATTTTAACCATTTTAGTTATAATACACTTAAGTGTGTACAGGGCATTGTATTGGATTCTTCATATATATTTTGTGTTCTCTAATTTAACTATTATAACAACTATATTTATTTTTGAAAGCAACTAAAGCTTAGGGAAATGAAAGGAATTTGCTAAAATTCTTTAGCTGGTAGATGGTTTCATGGCCACCTTTCCCAACCTCCCCCATTAATTTGCTGCTCCAAGTTTATTGAAATCAAGTCACATATCCAAGCTTGATACCATTATGATCAAAATGAGTAGAATAGAACAGTAGCTATTACTAAGATACTACTGTTAATTATTTTAGGTATAATAATAGTCATTTTCATTTTTTAGGGAGTCCTTACTAATGAAATTTGACATTTTGCCTGTATTTCCAAACAATCTACTTGAGGTGGGAAGTCGGTTGGCTCTACATGGCATTGGACTGGCCATGACTGGTATGAGCAAGCTGTGTGATGAGTAGGGAGGGAGCTCCTCTGCAGTTTGACATTGTCTATAATACATTAAAAAAATAAGTATCTCCGTTCTCAGGTGGTCTTCCCAGTGACTAACACAAGGGTATGGGCATTGTAGTCACTATTTTGGATACTCAGAGTTTCATTTCTGATGGTTTTTCTCTAGTATTGTGGATAGCTAGATAATGACACTGGACATAGGAACTATTAATATTTATTAAGTACTCTATAAAATCTGCCAAAAGGAAGAAAATGAACCCTCAAATTTCAATTTACTGAATAATAGCCAAATGTGACATTCATCATCACTCTATAGGCTTAGCAGCATTTGTGAAATGACAATTAATTAGCCAGATGGCTTTATAAAATGCATGTTGCTTTTAATTGCTATGGCCCATTTTCCTTGTTTAATACAAAGTTGGAAGCTCTTAAGTGCATCAGACGTCTTTCTGGATTTGCTGTTGCGTGGTTCCACAGGCATTTTCCCCGGGAGACATGGTAATTTTGCAACTTCTAAATATTCAACACAACTCTAATTATAAATAGTTCTCTTTCAAAAGTGATAACCAGGCTCTTGGCACAAACCACCTCTTATTATATGGGTAAAAATGACAGCGTAATGACTGATGATATGTGTTAGATTCCCTTGTTTCTCCTAATGAGAATTTTCTTTGCATTATCATGCTTTATAACTAATCAGCTCACTCCTGACAATGGCTAATGTGATTGGGAAAGGCTTTAACTTTGTATTTCTTCCAGAGAAATAGCCCAGCCAGTCTGTTTGCGTGAGGAGAGGAAGAAACCTCTCCCAACTCCTTCCTATTTCTCTGTTCTGCTCGGGCTGGTCAGGACATAGGGAGACAGAAGGGGGAAGGGCGCATGTTTGTGCTCTTGGAAATAGAGAAGTGGATGCAGATGGAGGACGGGCAGAGCCTTGGGATAAGGTTAGAGAGGGTGACTGCAGGGAGCCATAAGTCAGCAGCTACCTGATCAACATAGCTGGCCCTGGACATCTGGTTCGTGACTCACCGGTTATTTATTCAGCACTGGCTGTGAGCACACCCCAGCTGTGACCACTGTGGGGCACACAGATGACACCAGAGACCTGTTTCCTGCCTCCGGTTCTAGTTAGAGGCAGACCATCTACCATTTCACACCCTCCTGGAAGGCAGACTCGGGGTCTTTGGCTCGTCCCACCTCCCTTTCCCCGGGACTGGCTTTAGCTCAAGAAGTTGTATTGAATAATGATTAGCTAAGGAAGGGATCAATGAACAAATACAACAAACAGTGTGCGAATACTTTGGGGGCAACTTCCAAAATGCCAAAACAATCCACTTCAAACTAAACATGTCAACACCAGCGGGGTGGCCCCGGGCAGTGGGAACAATGAGAGCGGGCTGCGGCTCCGCGGACAGGTGGCAGGCTTTCAACGAGCCCACCCTGGACCCCATCCCCCTGCAGCCCCAGGGGAAGACTCGGAGGCTTTGAGGGCCCGGGCCGCATTCAGGGATGCTCGTGGAAGCAGGGGTCCTGGGGGGTGTCCTCCCAAAGTGAGAGAGTGTCCCCACTTCACGGGTTCCACGTGTCGGCACCTGGAAGACCTGACAGAGGTGACCGTGGCACTCTGCCTGGAGACCCAGGTGCGCGGGAAGCAGGCTACAGATGGAATCTGTTTTTGACTTTGTGCTGGGTCCCGTCCTGAGCCTTTAGAGAATAGGGAGATGGTGTCCAAAGGGTAGTCTTAGGGTGTCATGGGAAAAGGTATTTCTGAGCCTGCTACATGTGATATGAAGGGGACATCCATGGCAGCTTTGCTGTAGCACTCTGGAAAACTGAAAAAAAAAAAAAAAACCCCAAAAAACTAGGATTTGTGTTTGACCCGTGGGTTGCTCACCATCCACAAAATGAGGAGTGGGGCGAGGGTTTGAGGGAGGCAATGGAAATTATACATTTTCTGCCCCTGGTTCCTGGCATGGTTCCTGGCACAGATCTCCTAAATCTCTTCTAACTTTCTGGGTGACAGGAGTGTCATCTGTTCTAGGGCAGTGACTCTGAATGGGGCACTGAATGTATGCTGGTCACCAGACAGACCACGCCATGATGAGGTTGGAGTTTTCAGCCTCAGCCTCCAGGGTCTGTGAGAAGTGAGAAGGGCTAACGGTGGAGTTACTAATTCATCACATTTATGAAAATCCCAACAGTGCAGGGTTCAGAGAGCTTCCAGGCTGGTGATCACAGGGGGCACCCTCAGAGCGGGCACGGAAGCTCCCTGCTCCCCCCCACCCCGCCCCTGCCCTGGGCATCGCCTCCATCTGGCTGTTACTGAGTTACGTCCTTTTACTGTCAACTGGTAGTTCAGTGAGTAAAATGTCTCTCTGAGCTCTGTGAGCTGCTCTAGCAAATGACTTGAACCCAATGGGTCTTTGGAACCTCCAATCTAGCCAGTCGGTCAGAAGCCTGGACTTGGGGCTGGCATCTGAAAGTAGTGGGCAGTCTCATAGGACCGAGCCCCTAACCTGTAGTGTTGGATGCCACATCCAGGTAGACAGTGTCGGGGTTGAATTAAACTGTAGGACACCAAGATGGTGTCATGGAGAATTCCCTGTTGTGAGGGGGAAAAAACACACACATCTGGTGACCAGAAGTGTCTGAAGTGACGAGTCCTACGTATTATTAATAGTAGAGCAGAAAGACATGGGGGAAGAACAGAAATCTCCTAGTACAAGTAGAAAATGTACTGTTTGGAGGGACAACTATTTGGGTCATTCTGTGGTGTTGCTTTATTTAGAAATTCACATCATGTTTGTCCTTCAATGTCGTGACATATGCGTATACGAAGAGAAGTCGTTCAATGGGAGCATATGTGGGGAACACCTCCCACTGGCCCCACACCCCACCTACATCTGGCAACTTCCTCCTTCTTCAGTGCACACACATGTGGAGGTTTTGCTAAATAGAATGTACTGATGACTTACCACCACTTGGCCAGACCTCTGCTTAGAAGAGAAAAGAGAACGTCATTGTTATGGACCAGACCGTGTCACCGAGAACTTCCGTGATGAAGTTCTGATCACCAGTGCGACTCAATTTGGAAACAGACCTTTAAGGGAGGTAATCAGACTTAAGTGAGAGTGTTAAGTGTGGGATCCTAATCCAACAGACCTGGCCTCCTTATAAGAGAAGGAGAGATACCAGGGATGCCACATAGAGGAAAGGTCCTGTGAGGGCATAGCCAGAAGGGGCCATCTGCAACCAAGGAGATAGGCTGCACCAGAATGCCCTGCAGGCACCTTGACCTTGGACTTCCAGTCCCAGCACTGTGGGAAAATACATTTCTCGTGTTTAACCCACCCAGCCTGTGGCATTTTTCATGCCAGACCTAGCAGACCAATACAATCAATCATGTAAAAGTAAATTCATTGAAGAGAAAATACTAATGCGGATAAAATCAAGAGGATGCCCCGCTAGGTGGAATAATGCTAGCAGTAATATAACAAAAATAATAGCCTATTTTGATGGTCAGCTTACTATCTGACCACTTCTACTTTATGTTAGACCCTTGTCATGGGTCGACTTGTGTGCCCCCAAGAAAAACACAGGCAACCCCCGTATGACACGGCTATTGGGTTCCTAAAATGCCATGTAATGCAAATCTGTGTCATACAAAACAAAGAGCTAGTACAAAAAAGGGGGTTAGGTTCCAAAAATTAAAAAACAACAACAACATACTATTATATTTTTATAATCAAGAGAAATATCTTTATTAAAGCAGTTTTCACCAAAAGTATACCATATTAATATGTATTAAATATCTTTTACTCTTAAAAGTTCTTACTATGTTCTGTGTTGTTTGAGGATTTCCCTAATTTCAAATGAGATATTTTTTTGCTTCTAAAAGCTCTTATTATGCTCTGTGTTCTTTGGAGATTTCTCTTAATTCTTAAACTGTGGTATAGAGGTGCCGTGTTATGTGGGAGTTACCTGTATGTTGAAGTCCTAACCCACAGGACCTCAGAATGTGACTGGGTTTGGAGACAGGGGTCTTAACAGGAGTAATCAAGTTAAAGTGAGGTCACTAGGGTGGGCCTTAAGCCCATGTGACAGGTGGCTTTAAAGAACGGGGGAATGGGGGCATGGAGATGGACAGGCACAGAGGGAAGATGAGGAGGAGACACAGGGAGAAGGATGTAGCTGGTGTGATGCGGCTGCAAGCCCGGAATGCAGGTCTCTGGCTCTCAGAAGTTGGAAGGGGCGGACAGAGTCCTCTCCCAGAGCCGTGAGGGAAGCGGGCCCCGCCAACGCGCAGGCTTCAGACATCCCGCCTCCGGGCCCAGAGGACAGTGGACACCTGCCAGTATGAGCAGCCCAGGTTTTGGTCCTTTGCTCTGGCGGCGCAGAGAAGCAAACACAGTCCTGCCCCTGGAACTGGACTCAGGGAAGTTCACCAGGCAGCTGCTCCGGCACCAAAGGACAGGAGGTTTTAAACGATTGCTGGAATGATTTACAAATTATAGTGCCAGCCAACTCAGGTTCCCTCCCATGGGTGAAATGTCCCTGCTGATTGACCAAGCATCTCTCGTGGAAAGAAGAAAGCAGCAATTTGAAACATGGCTTGTCACCACCCAGCTAACCCTGGCCAGTGGGAGTTTCCGTGACGCGCGCCCAGTCCGCACAGTGACCGCCCATAAAGCAGATACTGTTATTATCTCACTCCCCAGCTCAGGGAGCGCGGGGCAGAGAAATGAAGTCATTTGCCTGACGTGCCCTGAGCCACAGAGCCCGTAAATCACTGAGGTGCTTTCCAGCTAAGGTTCCCTAGAGCTGCGTAGAGAAAGGAGAAAGGGCTTGGGGGACAAGGACGAGGGTCGGACTGCTGAGCTGGGAGAAGCGGCAATTCCTGCCGCATTTCCAGGCCTTCATACAAGGCAGTGTGGGCAGCGTGCTTGGGGACGAGGACAGAGCGGGCAGAGGCTCCAGATGGGCTTGCGTTCCGTACAAGGATAGACCAAGAAGAGGTGAGCAGACAATAGGACGTGACCTAGGCCCACCTGGCATGCCCCGCCTAACGTGAACTTCTGTGTCTGCTTCTTGCGGCTCCTGCACCTCCTGGCGCCCTGTGATTCGACGTGGTGTGGAGGACACCGGCGCGCACTGCTCATACTGATGCTACGGAGAATCCGCGGGTCCCTTCTGAGACTTACACGAAGGAATTGAAGCAGATAATAGGTGTCATCTCCTGAGCTCCCCAGTGTTTTACAAACCAATGGGGATAAGTTCCATTCCATTTCAGGTCTCCAGTCCTATAGCTCTGCACTATAGTAAAACATAATAATAACCATACTTAATACGGCAAAACAAAATAATAGCAGCAAACCTGATGCGGTCATTCTGATGGGAAAGCCAGCCTACTTGACCAAAGTTCTGAATTATGGAGTGTTTAATAAGACATGCAGCTTTGTAGCAGAAGTCTGCAGCTAAACATGGACCAACGGAGTGTGGCCCAGTTACATTTAAGGGCTTACCTCACAGACAAGAGCGACCCGTTGTTGACAAAGCAGGGAGAGGGTGTGGCATTATGTAGGCAAAGGTAATTTGTGACTAGGAGGTCTGGGCTGGGCTGGGCCACTGGGAGGCATTGGGAGTCGCTTCACCTCCCAGGCCACCCTTGTTGTCATCTGTAAAACAAGGAGACCTCTTTAAAAATCACGGGTTCTTCCTGAGCTCCACGTCCTGCCTTGTCGTGTGTCTACCTCAGTGCTTCTCGAGTGCTGACAGGTACTTCCAAGTGTGTCGTGAATATTTGAACTATGTCGAAATGGGAAGGATCTGCGGGCATTACCTCTTGGTGTGGAAAACCCAATCTGGGTCTGATCAGAATTATGATACATGCAAATCAGTGGCGTCTAAACGAGAAGGGTGTTAATGTATCATAGTTGAGTGTAAGCAGGCCTGAGTGATGACACCAACATGGTCTTTCTCGTGTTAGGACCTTCTCGTGGCGTATTGATAACTTACTACTTGGCAAATAGCTCTGTATTGTATCTTAGATTCTGAACCCAGCATTAAGCCTATTGCTCGTACAATCACCCCCAATAGAAAATACTGACTGACGTCACGGCAGTCTCCTGGATTTTACACATGATGTACAGGGAGCTCCTTCGGTGTAGCATTTACGTGTAAAGCCGATAATGGCACAGATCATAACTTTTGGGGGAAAGTAATGTTTCTCTCTTCTAGTTAGTCATCCATGTGGGAGGGAAGCTCTGTCCCCGAAGTCTTCCCCTTGTTACTTTTGAGCCTGTTAGCAGGAACCAGGGGAGGGACAGTCACGGAACCACATATTCTAGGGGACAGGACGACTCAGTTAAAAAGGCAGCCACAGCCCCTCTGCTGTTGGTAGTCCTGCTTCCTGCTGATAACGGTGTTCGGGGCAGGCCCTTGTCTCCTGCTCATCTGGCTGGGTGAGGACACGCACCTCACCTGCAGACCCAGCTCTGCCCACAGAGGTTGACCCCAAGATCCAGGTTTTCGGAGGCAAAAAGGGGTGCTCACTGACCTCAAGTCTAGATAGACTACGTTCTCCAAAAGCACCTATCAGAGGCCCCTACGGAGGGTCACTGGGGGCTTGCCCAGCCGTGAGTGAAGCTGATGTGTTGTGTCGGTTTGTCACATCTGTGGGTCAGGACCCTGGTAAGGAGGAGGGGTGCGTCGTAGCTCCCCCACCTGCCCCAACCTCCTGCGTTGTGTGTCAGCCTGGCGGACAAGAGCCTGCAAACTCCTGACCCTTCACCTGACCCAGCCTACCTTTCCGAAAGCCTCTGTGTCCCAGTTTCCAAGTGACGGGGCAGGACGGGGCAGACAGCACAGGCATCGGCTGGGGGCAAAGCAGCAATGAAACACAAATGAAAAGTAAATGCATAAACTTATAATAATTTTTTAAAAATCCAACCTAAACATAAAAATATACCATTTTGTACCTATTCAGGTAAAAGTTATCTGGCAGAATTTTAAAAAATGATAACATTTTTAATGTCAGCACTTTCAAGATCTGATCACAGAAGTGACCTTGGTGTACGCGGGTGGGGTGACAGGAGAAGCTCTTGCTGCTGCACGAGGAGGAGGAGGAGTTGGTGTGTTCCTCCCAGAAGGAATCGGACAGCAATCGAAGGTCCGAAAGGTGTCCATGGCCTTTGACCCAATCACTTGGCTTCCAGAAATCAAGGGAATAGGGAGGTATCCATAGGAATGATCATTTATAGGTATATTTATTGCATTATTTGTAACAAAAATCGGCAACTCCCTAATGTTTAATGATAATTAACTAATTAAACTAAACTACATACACTCGTATATATGAGGGCTGTCCGGAAAAAACCCAGCCGTAAACGCCTCCATTTGTCATATTGCATGTCTGGATACTTTCCGGACAGCCCTGGTATATACATACTCGCACCTATATTTATATAAATGACCTTGTAACCATCAATATATGTTTTTCGAAGAATATCTCATACATGGGAAGATGGCCAAAATATAATGTTTGGTGAGAACAAAATGGGATCCACAATCATATATATGAGTGAATTACTGGATTAAAAGACACACCACACTGTTAATACTGGCTACATGTAGAAGATAGAACTTGAAGTCATTTAATGTTAGTCTTTATATTTTTTCATATTTTAAAAATTGTCCACAAAGAGCATGAGTTACACTTTCAGTTATAGCTACGTGTTTAAAAATGAATATTTATTATTTTAATAATATTGTATTAATTAATTAAAAGTATTATTTTATATCTTCAAATTCAGTTTAATTACAGAAGTCAGCTACTAGTCAAGAATTCCATTTCTCCAAGTGCTTTTCTGGGTGAATAGTGTGATTTTACAAATTTCCAGTGAAGATAAGCCATTTGATAATTGCAGAGAGAATTTTTGGTGTTTTAATTGTCACACACTGTGCCGAGCACTTGGCATGGATTGTTTCATGTAATTCTCATAACCGCCTTGTAAGGTATGCTCTTCAGCCTCCTTTTGCTGATGTGCACATGGTGGCTCAGAGAGATAAGTTCCCCAGGCCAAAGTGACAGAGCTAATAAGCAGGAGTCAGAACCTGATGTCAGTCCGCAGCCTGAGTCCTAGCAAGGGAAGGGGTCTGGTGACAGCAGGGACAGGTGAGGAGTATCACTGCAGAGAAGGGTGTGTATCGGGCCTCTGACAAATCGGCTCAGAATTGGCTTCAGGTATCCCCAGGGCAAAGTTATCTCTGGTCTGGGGTGATGGAAAGATTTTTGCACAGGATTTTGGTGCTGGCTGAAAAAATAAAAAAGAATGATGAGTCCACTTTAAACACGGGTATAAAGTATCAGCATCCAAAATAGTAGCTCTCAAGAGATTACCAGCCGTGTATTCCGGGAATGCATTTTGTGTCTGGAGCAGAAGGCTGTGTCAAGGAAAGAACTGCTCACATACACATTTATCCGAGGCTCCTTGGTCTGTTGAATGTACTTTTAAATTTTTAAAAGGCCATTCACCACGATTGCGTCCGGACACATACACGGGGGAGAAGAAATCAATGCTGAATTTTGCAAATCGGCGCCTGTCTCTACCCTCACTTTCTCATTCCCATCAGGCAAATGACAGTTCTACATTGCTGTGCAGAGTGGAGTCATTTAGCAGGCCGGAAGACAGTCCCTAAGATGCTAGTCCACTTTCAAAAAGTGCAAGTTCTTCCAGCTATCTTTTTGTTGGTTTCATTTTCACAATGACCCACACTGTTTTTCATATATTTTTTTAAGGTTCACATTGAAATAGGTGAACAGGAATGATAGGAAATGGGTTTCCCCAAGTTTGCAGGCTGAGAAGTAAGGATGTGATGTGGAAATGTCCATTGAATAGCAGGGAAGAAATAGCAGTCAGGCTGGCATGGTAGTTGGCCTGCTGTGGGCTTGGGTGTGTCCTGTTCGTGCTGAGTCTCAATTTCGATGATGGGACTGCACGACCCTGACAGTTCCTCGGAGTTCACACAGTCTGATTTGACTGATATGGAACAATTCTAAGACACATAAAAAATCAGAGAAGGTGGATTTCTTGGTGAAATGATGTACAAGACTTAACTCTTCAAAGTGATTGAGTAAATGGTGCCATGAAATGATTTGGGGTGACACGAGATAAACATTTCAAATTTTAAGCCACCCATCTCTCTTAACGTGTATTAGAGAAGGTGTGACTTCAGACCTGTGATTACAGTGTGTTCTTGCTTACAATGGAGGTAAATTTATTCGAGGTGAACAGTGAGTTGATTTAAAAGTGTCGTATAATAAAGAATTTGTGGGGTGTCTGCCCCTAGGTCCTAAGGTGTGTGTGGGGTAACCTCTCAATCCTTGGAATGACCAAGTGATGGGGATACTTTGGTTATGTGTGGGGGGTGCTTCCTGAGCTAATGCCAGGAAGTGACTGGTGGAGGAGCCCCACCTAGTGTCAGGATGGGACGTGTGTGTTGGCAAGACCAGCCACGTGACCCCAGAGTTTGGGAAGGTTGGAGACAATGTGGTCACCAGGCCGGCGACCGAGTCCATGAGCCTGTGCACTGAAAGCCCAGTGAAAACTCCAGACCCTGACTCTGGCGGCGCCTCCTGGCTGGTGAGACTCATGAACTGTTGGGAGGGTGCTGCGCCCTGTGGACATGGACATTCTGTGTGTGGGACGCCCCAGATCTCTCTGTGTGTCTCTGTTCGGCTGGTCCTGACTGTACCTTTTGCAATAGAACTACCAGCACACGTGCGGAACAGTGTTTCACCAACAAAGCCATTTCCTGAGTTCCAGGGGTCCTCTGGCAAATCATCAAACCTGGGGAGGGGGTGGGAGCCCCCACGTCTGGGGGCGGCCTGTGAGCTCGAACTTGGGACAAGTGTCTCAGTGAGGTCAGTCTGGAGGAGGACTGACGCTGGACATTTGAAATCTGACCTGACCCTACGTAAGGGGTGTCAGAAGTCCATTGGCGAGAGAGAATGCTCAGTTACTAGCAGCAGTAATGATTTAGTAACAAAATGGTGTTCGGGCATATGGGCGAAACCCTGCACGTGGCATGCAAAAATGACCGAAGTTTGGAAAATTCTAGTAAAATGTTCTTTGTAGTGAAATTAACTACTTTAAGCCTGGGGTGTGTGTGTGCGTGCGTGCGCACGCGTGTGTGCGTGTGTGTGCGCGTGTGCGTGTGTGTGCATGTGTGTGCGTGTGTGTGCGTGTGTGCATGTGTGTGCGTGTGTGTGCGTGTGTGCATGTGTGTGCGCACGCATGTGCACACGCGTGTGTGTGCATGTGTACTGTATTCTCACAAAGCCTCTATGAGAGATAACACTAAAATTCTCATTTTAAAGATGAAGAAACAGAGGCCCAGAAAGTGTAAATAACTTGCCCGAGTCACATCCCAAGTACATGGCAGTGTTGGCGTACAAACTCAGGCAGCCTTTCTCTAGAATGCCTTGCTTTCAATCACACTCTACCTCGTAGGATGGCCACGAAGATTAGATGACGTGTTGCATATAGGGCTCATTGGCAAGCTTCCAGCCCATGGGAGGCACTCAGGAAATGCTCACCCTTGTGATTCTGGTTGTAATTAGACAACCGTGTGTGTGTGTGTATTACACAACAGCAGTCCTTACGATAAGCTAGGTGACCCGTGATTTGGTCATGCGCTCTAGTGGTGCCGAGAGTCATCGGAGAGCCATGTACACGCTTTGGCAAATGTGAGGAGGAGGAGGAGTTGTACGCTGGGAGGTAGACCAGGCACAGGGCTTGCCTCACAGCCTTTTCTGGGCACAGAGCGGCCCCATTTCCCCTTCAAGGAAAATTGTCAAGTCCAGAAATAAAGTCAGTGTGGTAATGAACCTGGCTTTTGCAACCTTTCCTTGGTATTATGTAATTCTAGGTCACATAGTGGGAGACAATGAGAGGAGGAATTTTAGCCAACGCAGCAAAATGTGGGTTTCGAGATTCATTTAAGTGACTACAGCAGCATAGTTAGTTAGAATGCTCTAGACTGGTCATTTATCTTGATTTGTCAGCTCCCAACGGATGAGTTCTGTATGAAGGGCAAAAAGTGAGTAAGAAGCAAAAATAACTTGGTTTTTGACTAGGGATTGTTCTCAGATTTGGGGTCAATACGTCTCTAAAACTCTTCCAAAGAGAACCTACATATCCCCTAAGATATTATTAAGTATGTAACTTGGCAGGAATGGGAGAACAGATTAATATTCTAGTTCACCTATTTTCTTTCACATGAACATATGATGACATGGACAATAATGGCAGGGATAGAATACCTAGACATATTAATTTAAGAAAACAACACAACGTTTTAGAACAAAGGGGCCGTTGGACGTAATGTAGGAAGAACCCTTGAACGAGCACTCGTCCTGGCTGCGGGACCCAGCGAGGCAGCCATGAGCCCTACAGGGGAAGCGACTGCATCTCCCGGGAGGGGAAGCCTCACCCTTCACCCCGACAGAGCAGCAGAGGTGGGAGCTTCCTCTCCAGACCCAAAGGGCAGGCGAGTGCGTGTCTGTTAGCCAGCTCGCTCTCCTGGGTGGGCAGGTTCCAGTGGACACAAATTACATGTGGCTGTCATTTGTTACATGGGCCTGATCAGTTGGGCACTCATGTGACTCCCAAGGGGCAGATGTAATGCTGATGAGTGCATTAGAAATTCTGTTTTCTGGCATGTTCAGGAAAGGGCTCGTCTCTGTTTATTAAGTATTCTGATTACTAGCAGTTATCATATGTATTGTGTCAGATGGCAGTTGTGGTATTCATCCATCCATCCATCCATCCATCCATCCATCCATCTGTCCATTCATCCGTCCATCCATCTGTCCGTCCATCCATGCAGCAAATGTTTGTTGAGTGCTTTTGACATGCTAGGCGCCATTATAAATACGGAGGACGCCAGATGCTTGGGAATGTTATGAACAGGACCCCTGCCGTGTGAGAACTTCTCCTGGGAGAAGACAGCACGTGAAATAATTAGTGCATGCAATGATTTCCAACAGCGAGAAGTGCCTGAAGGACGGAAGTGGGGACTGGGGTCAGGAAGTGACGTGGAAGGTGGGGTCGGGGAGGGCTCTCCGAGGAAGTCCTTCCGAGTTGAGCCCCAAATGACAAGAAGGAACTGACGCTGCAATGTTCTCGGAGGAGATCTTCAACAGAAAAACAACAAGTGCAGAGGCCCTGGGGTTGAAGCAACCCAGGTGGGCCCAAGGATCAGAAAGAAGGCTAGTGTGAGAGGAAAGGAGACAGAAGTCAGAGTGGCAGGCGCAGGCCGGGTAAGGAGCGGCCTGGAATCCCCGAGGTGCACACATACTTAGGGTTTCGTTTTGCATGTGACATGGAGCCACTGGAGTGCCGACGCAGAGGCGTGACAGCAGGTGATGTGCTTTCCGGCAGCACTCGTGCAGTTGTAGGCGCTGTGGCTTGCATGGCTACAAGGGTGGGCCCATCGGTGCTCCCCAAAGTCAGAGGAGACTGGGAAAAGAAATGCCAACATCCTTCACATGGAACAGGTCACCTGCAGTCAGGCCTGGCTCTGTCGCTTGCTTGCTGTGCTGCCTTAGGCAGGTCCCTTTCCCCACTGGGTGTCGCTCACATCGTCCAGGATAGACAGCCATTTTTAATTGTAGAGTCTCTCCTAGTCCTCCGGCCTACTGACGTTATATAGCTCAGCAGTCTGTGCTGCTCTGAAAGGAGTGACATTTCCAAGACTGAAATCACAAGGTGTAACTGTCACCAGTATGAGTGGCAGAAACCAGCAGGGTACACGGGAGGTGGGGGGGGGGCAGGGCGGCCGTCATTGTGCACGCTCTGCCATGTCACCTCTGCGTGCACGTGCTGCCTGACATCGCCTGCATCTGTGAGGTTAGCTCTCACGTTGGCTGCCTCCTGACACTCGGCAGCCCAGCACTGCTTCTGGCTGCGTCATTGCTGGGCAGCTTGGGCACCTGTAGTGGGAGAAAGCCTGCCTGACATCTTTTCATTTCTGATTTCATTTAAACATACACCACTGTGGTGAGTCTGCGTGTCAGCACTGACACTTCAAAGTAGGAGCCGTTGAAGTGAAGTGAACTGTGCTGTTCTCAGTGATTCTGCAAGTCTGGGATTGCTGCAAATCAGAGCACAAGGATAGGCTCAGAATCCGTGCCTCAGCCCACGGCTTTCCACGCAGACACCATAGCCTCATTCACTAGTGACATGGTGCCCTAAGAGACAGATGTCACTGGGCTTCTTCCTGCCACCCCAACCCCCATAGAGAGGAGTGTCTTTTCCTTCAAATTGGCATTGTCATCATTTAATGTCTTTTAAATGCTTCTTTGGAATTAATCATATAACTATTTAACTTTGAAGTGCCTGTATTGCCCTACTAACTTTTTTAGCATTGAGTAACTTGGCATAAAGTTTGGTTTTGAAAACTCAAGAAATATTAAAGGTGCTTTAGAGAAAAGTATGGATGAACAAACCGTACTATTTACTAAATATTATTTGAACGTTTTCTGAATGATAGTCCCTGATTTTATCACTAGACGAGACGTTTTGGTTCCTATCTCTTTGCGTGGTGTGTTAGTTTCCACTGATGACAAACCCCACCAAGTCAGCAGCTGAGAGCAGTCCCCACACTTGCTCACAGTGCTGTCAAGGTGGAGCTAGGCTCTCTGCTCAGGGTATCAGGGGCCGAAATCGGGGTGTTGGCTGAGCTGGGTTCTTATCTGGAGGTTCTGGGAAAATGTGCTTTCGAGCTCATGTGCGGTGAGCATGGACTCTTAGAAGGACTTGGTTCCTTATGGTTTTGGGACTGTGGTCCCTGTGTCCTTGCTGGTTGTGAACTCTCAGTCCCTAGAGGCAGCCCACATTCCTCAACATGTGGCCCCTCCATCTTCGAGACCACAAGGGCACCAATGTTGAATCGTTCTCACGCATTGAATCTCTCTGACTTCCTCTTGTACAACCAGCCAGAGAAAGTTGTCAGCTGGTCTCTTGTGATTGGGGAAGGGGTGGGGACACCTAGGTAATCTGTTGGAGGGGGCTATGCATCCCTCAGAGATGCTCCCGTCCCTCACCCCCATGGGGTAAATCTGGCTCTGGGGTCACCGATGGGAGGTCAGAGCATGGTTCAGAGACCCGAGAACACTCACAGCGGAGACTCGGGATGACACTCACTTGCAAGTTCACCGTTGGCAGTCACTGAAGGCTGCAAGTCCCCTGATTATCTTTTTGTCCCTCAGGATAGCCCAGGGAGTGGGGAGAGTGGGGTTGTGGTTACCATTTTGCACATTAGGAAACTGAGACTTGAGTTAGGCAGCTTGTCAACAGTTCTCCTAGTCGGTGGTGGCCCATGCTTAACCTACATTGTTCCACTGTCCCATGGCACACAGGCCACTCCCCTGCCTTCTAGTGTCACTCATGGTTTCTTTGAGTCCACTGTTTAAACAATGAGGAATAAATACGTGCCCTGGGGATTCTGAATGTCATGATCAGAATGACAGTGACCCGTGAAGGCTGAGTGGAGAAGGTCCCTGCTCTGCGTGATTCTCCGGGGAAAACACAGGGCCCCTCCCAGCTGCACATCTCTATTGCAGACGATCAGAAACCCACGCTTATGACTACAACCCCAGACAAGGAGTGAGTTTTCCTGTCCAAAGTGTTTCCTTCTTCAAGATGCCATTTGCAACCCTATGTACCTCTGTGGTCCATGGAAGAGGCGTTATACTGCAGTCATCGTGAGGTTGGGGTTTGGAGTCAGAGCCTCCGAGTTTAAAGCCAGGCCCTGCCATTTTCCGTGTAGTCGTCGATAAACCACGGGGGTTCTTCTAGCCTCCATGCCTTTCTCGTAGAATTACTGTAAAGGCCAAGTCATTACTCATGGCCCATTTGATGTGTTTAATATTATGAAGTGTTCTATACATGGTGGCTGTTGGTATTTTTATTTTCATTGACAGATGAAAAAACTGATGTTCAGAGACGAGTGAGTTGTCCAAGGTCACCTGCTGGATGTGGTGGGGGCTTTAGGGTTAGAAACCAGATCCCTGGGCTCCAGGTGAGATATGTCCTCTCCTTGATGGACAGAAGAAAAGGCTCTTCCTTCCCTTCTCCAGGATGCAGGGTGGCATGCAACTAAGTCTTCTGGTCTCTTTTAAGAGCCACTGTGAGCACGCCAGGTGGAGTAGCATCTTTTCCCACGGGAGTCCTCTGCATGGTCCCTGCAGGTGTACATCCCGGGGGTGCTGCTTCAGGACTCAGCCAGAGGCAGCAAGCTGGTTTCCAACAGGGGCTGGCAGGGAGTGGGGTGGGGGTGGGGGTGGGGTGGGGAGGGACCTGACCACTTTCTCAGCGCATTTGAAAGCGTTTTAAGGCCCCTGTCTCTGCACTGCAGCCAGCACAGACATTTAATCTTATGGTGGCAAATCCTGCCAATATTTATACAAAGAACTACTTTTACGTTGAAGAGTTACTTTGGAGCGAAAACCCTTGGGTATTTTTCCTTTTCTATCCTAGTAGGCAAATTGAAACCTTCCAGATGTTTCTGTAATGATTTTCCATGCAGCCGCTCAGCCTTCCCCTCACCGTTCTCCGAGGGCGTCCGTGTGCGTCAGGTGTCCAGCACACAGCAGGCGCTGTCCCAGGCCCTGGGGCTGGCACCGTAGTAACATCTCCAGGGCGCTCGCCGTCGTGGGGACCATACCGTGGCGCAGGGAATCGGCCATAGACAGAGTCAGGTAAACATTGTGGTGTGCCAGGAAAACGAAGCAGGCAAAGCAGGAGGGGAGGCTGGAGGCCCGTCTGGGGCCGGTCAGGAGGGGCGGTCGGAGGAGGCGCGTGGGAGCGGAGGCCTGGCGGCAGCGGAGAATGGAGGTGACGGGGGACACGCTGGTTGGCAGCACATCTATCACCTGACTCGAGGAATGGAAGAGGGCCGGCAGGGCCGGGACAGGGTGAGCAAGGTGACAGTCCTGGTAGATGAAGTTCTAGAGAAACAGGACCCAGACAATGGGAGAGGGCATCGAGAAGGCTTCAGGCCTGAGTCTGAGGGCCCACGTGGGCCGCCGGGGGCCTGGCCTCACAGTTTCCTTCAAAATATCAAACAGCAAATGCAGAAAACGTGATGAACGGTGCTCAGACACAGGGATGCTCAGACACACCAACAGGCCATTAGAGCAGGGGGTGGGGTGGGGCGTCTCAAGTCGCAGGAGGAGGAATTGGAATCCAGACCTTCAGGTATCCCTCCGCTTCCCCGTGGGGGGTGGGGCCGTCCCTCCCCTTCCCCGTGGGAGTGGGGGGGGGCGTCCCTCCGCTTCCCCGTGGTAGTGGGAGGGGGGGCGTCCCTCCGCTTCCCCGTGGTAGTGGCGGGGGGGCCGTCCCTCCGCTTCCCCGTGGGGGGTGGGGCCGTCCCTCCCCTTCCCCGTGGGAGTGGGGAGTGGGGGTGTCCTTCCGTTTCCCGTGGGGGGGCATCCCTCTGCTCCCCCATTGAGGGGGCGTCCGTCTGTCCCCCGGGGCTTTCACAGTGGGAGCCGGCTCAGCTTCTGTTTATTCTGGGCCTTGAGTCTTGGTTTTCTTTCTAATTCTTCCACATGTTTTGATGCCTTGAGCTAAAAAAAAAAAAAAAAAAAAAAAAAAATCATCCTTTAAAAAGAAACTTTTGGAAAGAGACTTGGAATGTGCTAGCAACATCCTACCCCTCTAGCATCAGTCTCGCACTTGGAGATTGCAGTTCGAGCAATTAAAATCCATTTCTTTTTTTTTACTTCTTAATTCTTGCTATTGGGAAAAAAAGATTTCACCTCAGACCTTAGAAAACGTTCGTTCCGAGAGTTTTCTCCGAGATAGTGAATGGCAGGACGGCTCTGAGACTCCCTGCAGGCAGTAATGGAGCAGTCCTGTGCTAAGAAACCATGACTGTTAAACATGTGCACGGGAAGGAGACCTGTCACACAGTGGTGTGACCACAGAGGCCGTCACCTGAGGGCATGGCTTGTGAAACCAGATCACTGAGCCCCAGCCCCAGATCAGTGAGTCCCAAGGTCTAAGTGGTGCTGAGCTCTCACGTTTCTCCCAGGTTCCCGGGAGGTGACAACCGCGCTCGGTCAGTTTTGGATCCACCAGAGCTAATTAGTTCCAAACCCATTCTCTCCATCCACTGGTTCACGTTTCACTTCGGTAGCTTCTGGCTGCCCCATGGTTTTGTTTATTTTGTTTTCGTCCCCAAATGTCTCCCTCTTACCTTGTTCTTTGTCCAAATAAACCTGACCTAAAACCTTGGGCAAACTTCAACTCTGGTATGAAACCTTCCTTAAACCAATTTCTCCTTCTTCTAAGATCTTATAGCTTTCATTATTCAGATAATTAAAATGGAATGACCCAGTGACCTGGTTTAGCTCTGAATTACTCAATCGAGCTTGTACAACTATCTCAGTTTTTGCAGGAATATGTTTGACCTCAGCTGGACCGTCAACTTCCTGCGAGCATAGGTTGAGGCCACCATGCACTTGATGCTTAATAGTGTCAATTTGAACTTAACTGAAGGCCTAAGTTCTACCAGACTAAGTGTGCACTATCGCAAACATAAGGGAAATGCTTAACATCGATTGAACACCTGCTGTGTACCAGAGCTTTGTATCCTCTCAACTGCCTGCAGTAACTGTGTGATGTGATACCATTATTATCCCTGTTATGCCAATGAGGACACAAGACGTCAAAAAACTGGAGTGACTTGCCCAAGGTCACAGTCCCAGCAGAGCCTCATCCTGCTCGTGCCCTCGCATTCTCGGCAGCCTGTGCCTCCAGCTCTTCTTCTTTCAACCCCGAGCTCACTGGAAACCACAGACACCACAGGAAAAATGGACTCTGGCCACCTCCCCCCTGTGGGCCCAGACCTCGCCTCCTGTAATGATTCACCATCATGGCCGCAATAAAGGACTCTTGTATTGATCCACTTTGAAATTATAGAGGAAAACGAATTACCCTGAGCTTTTTTATTGACATCAAGTGCTAGCTCCGCACAGAGTCTACAAGCATTTAGCTTTTAAGGTTTAATTCAAAAGTCCCTTGCAAACTATGGGTGCGGGAAAATGCATCATTTTACATTAGGCGATAGGGAGGTAATGATGATAAATGCCATTTTGAAAGTTTTGGATTCCGGGCACTTGAACAGTTCATCAGAGTTCATTAGAAGCTCTAAAAATCCCATTATGGCCCTTTGGTGGAAAGATTTGGTCTGATAATATCCAAATAATATTTACTGACTGAGTAATATCCACTCCATGTTATTGTGCTATGCACATATCAGTAATTGGATGTTGAATTACCCATTTTTGCTATCCTGATCATGTAAGTAATGCATGGGTCTAATTTTGTTTTAGAGATTCACAGAATACTGTCAGATGCAGAAAAACATGTCTTCCTTCAGCATTCCCCTTCCTCTGGCCTCAGCGCCCCCTGATCCCGGGGTAGCCATGCTCAGTGTAAGGATGAATCCTTTCTTCAGCGTGCCACACACACACACACACACACACACACACACACACACACCCCACGTGCGCATGAACAGGTGTAACTCCTTCCACAACTAGGATCACACTAACGAATTTGCCCTCGGACTTTTCTCCCACTTGCACTGTTGAGGAGATCTTTCCATTTTCATTGCACATAAGGCCTCTGTTTCACTCTCTTTCAAGGTTTTAAAGTTGTGTTTAACTATCCCGGTGCTCTTTACCATATTTGATTTAACATCGTTTTAAAATGTTTATGGTTTTTATTCGGGGAGAACTGTTTTTATTCAGGTGTGGTGAGGTCAACACATCAGGAATTGGCTGCAGTTCCCAGGACGAGGTGGCAGGTAAACTATGCCACCCAGGGCCACCTGGGGATGCACCAGGGATAGCCAGGGGCCAAGGGAGTGCAGGAAAATGGTCCTCCCTGTGCTTAGGGTTGGACAGTTGGAGACATTTCACTGGACTCTGGGTTTAGGGGTTCCCTAGCTGTCTGGGGCCTGGGCGGATTTGGGGCAGGGAGGATGTTGGCTTGATGTGTGAGGTTAAACTGAGGCAGTGGTTGGGCATGTGTGCTCTGGAGTGCTCGGTTTGCTCATGAAATGCGTATTGTAGGTGAGGTGTCTATTGTTTTTAGGAGTTCGCCAACCCTGGGAGGGCCGGTCCTTGCCTAGGACCACAAGGCCCCACGACCGTAAAGCATCATTAAATACAAAAAATGAAAAACATCATTGATATAAATATGTCTCCATGGGCTGAATATTCTGCTGTTTCCAATTTATTGATACTGTTATTCTACCTGCCTCACAAAGCGTGAAGGTCAAACAGGACAAAGGATGGGAAAAGATTCTCATGGATCGAAAAGTGATGTACACCATATGCTAGGGTGTTAATACCATCTCAGGGACCCACTGTGGAATATGCTACAGCTAAGTGTTCTGCATACTGTCATATCTTATGTGCCCTCAGTAAATGTGCATGAGACATCACATTAGCTTTAGACACGCGTGTGGGGGAAATAGCTTGCATTCATTTTACTGCTCCCCGCCAAGAGGCTACTGCGAGGCCTTCTTGCGTCTTGCAGATGAATACCCAGAGGCTTGAAGAGCCCAGGTTGAAGAGTCCAACGTCCCTCCGCGGCTCAGACCGAAGGCCTGCTCTGCTTTGCAGCTTGGGTTTCGCTGGCCCTGCAGCTCTTACTGGGCCGTGCGGACCCTCCCTGGTTTCAGCACTCTCTCCTCCCACACTTAGCGGCTAACTGACCTGCATCTGTATGTCAGCCCTGCCTTCGGCCTCAACATCCTGATCCTGCCTGCCACAGAGCGCCTCTGAGACAGAGGTCCTTAGGAGCAATGTCCCTGCCAAATGCTGAAGTCACCCTGAAGCACGTCCGTCCCTGGGGTCCCACTGCCTGCGCAGAGATTCCCCGCAATGCAGACATCTCCTTCCTGGATTCTCTTTGGCGATTCTGGCCAAGTCCGTCGCACCCACCCATCCCACCCCCAGTCCCAGGGGCCTGCTGCTCACTCACGCCATGACCCAGTTTTTACTGAGCCATTTGGATATTCTGCACGCCTGCCAGGCTGGGTTTTTCCTCAGTGTCTGCAGTTACTCCGTTCCCAGGTGTCACTCTGGTTCCAAGCCCAACCCTCACGAAGTCAGACTGTATCTCTATTGCTATTGCGATCTTCTGAATGCTCTCCCCCTCCCACCCTACCCCCCGGTGGCTCATCACC
Organism: Lyroderma lyra; assembly: GCA_004026885.1. Taxonomy (NCBI): domain Eukaryota; kingdom Metazoa; phylum Chordata; class Mammalia; order Chiroptera; family Megadermatidae; genus Lyroderma; species Lyroderma lyra. The sequence goes on along the minus strand of PVJL010001685.1, from coordinate 75,338 downwards.
TCCAAGGTCAGATGAAGCCCCATGCTCTTAAATTTCATTTGAAAATGTCCCTCCGTTGTGTCCGGGTCCGTCAGGGGTCCTGGCAAAGCCGCCATGCAGATCTAGCGAGTCTCCATGTATTCGTCACCTACTACGCTTTTGTAGGTGGATGAGACCCTTTACATGGACTATCTCTGTGGCTCCCATGAGTTTTTCAGGGGGACGTTGTTAGCCCCGTTTTAATGAGAAAGGCACCGTACCTCAGGGAGGTCACTCGGGCAGTGTGTGGGGGAGACTGGCTACCCCTCATTGTTAGCCTGCTCTCAGCACCCCGTTCTCCCCAGAACTCCCTGGGTCCTTGAGGAGGTGCGCTGACTTCCGGTCACCATGGGCTAATGTGTCCTCAGGTAGCCCATCTGAAGGGTCCACAGGCTGGAGGGTGGGGATGAGGAACATAGGCCAACCTGCCTGGTCCCCACTCTCAGGCCACAGGCACAGCTCACTCAGGGCATCACTCCCACCTGGGAGACCAGCTCGGTCATCCCTGAAGTGACCCACACCTGGGATGTGCACGATGCCCAAGGGTACAGTGTCTGGGGGTCCTCCTCAGCACAGGAGACGTGGAGCAGCAGAATCAGGGAGAAGGAGGCAGAGCTGGCTGTCACAGGACTCACACCTGAACCTTGCCTCTGCCTGTAACTCATGTGAGAATGGGGGGACAGCTGCGCAGGTCCTGCTGACCGGTGGCACCACCTGGAACGGATGCTCGGGGGTGTGCTCAGGCCTCTCGGGCTTGAGGGGTTGGGGGAGTCTGGGTCTGGGGCACATGAGAGAAGTCACAGCCAAGCGTTCCCTTTCCTGGTGACAGTGACATTCACGCTCCAGCATTCAGAAACTGTCCTTCACGTCCTCTCGGAACCATCACATGGGAGAGTCCAGGACATGTGCCTGCTGAGAAGCAGCACAAGGTGCTTCCACACTGAGCTCCCCCAGGACCCTGAGAAAGCTGGCTGGTCCGCTCTGCTGAGTGCTGCCAACAGGTCTTCCTCCCTAAAAAGGGGGCTTTTGCTGGACAACTTAAGAAACTTGACACCCTTGAGTTCTTGGGGACAATCCGAGTTCTCATTTTCTCCGTCCCAGATCACTGCCATCGCTGTATTAAGCACAGGCTGCACGGGCTGGAAAGAAGGTCATCTTAATGGGAGGGACAGAGGCAGCAAAGGTTCAGGGGCTGTTTCCTTGCTGTTGTCTGTGTCATCAGCTCGGGGCTGAAGCCCGCTTGGCATCCTGGACAGTTTCTGCGGTCTCCCCTTTAGCTTGTGACCCACATGCATCCCCTGTTTACCTGACCCCTTTTCCATTCCATGCAGGTCCTTTCTGCTTCAGGGAGGCACTTCTCCCCCTGTGACCGTGCAGGACACACAAAGCCCATGACATATATAGCAAGACCCCAGCGAGCAGTCATGATCTTACTGCTTTAGGAGCCCCAGGGATACCTCGGAGACAATGAGATGGAGCAGGAGCCAAACAGGGGAACCAAAGTGTAACGGGCAGAGCCCTCAGTCTTCCAGCCAAGTCTGTGTCTTCTTTTCAGTCCATTTACTCTCCACTCCAGTCTCTCCCTCTGGGCTTTGCATCTGCCCGTGTGCATGTCAAGCCAGGGCTCTTTGGGGGATGAGGAAAGCACAGGCTAGCCCCAGCACCCCCTCATGACACAGGGTTGGCAGCTCTGTACTGGGCTTTCCACCTTTGACCTTCTCCAAGACTCACTCCCCCTTTGCTGTGACCAGTGGTCATCCACCCTTTCCTTAACAGATCGGTGCCCTGTCATCAGTGTTGAGTCAGATGAAATCACATTCCTGCATAGTTAGCAGCAGCACCAGTAAGGGATGTGGCAGTGGTAGCAGTTCTGTGTTAGCTCCATCGTAGATGATCTGGGGGGGGTCCATCCATGATGAATGAGTCGGCTTTTGGAACAACATGTGTGTGTAAGCTGCTTCTTTATCTCAGGACCATGGTCACGAACACTGCAAACTTTATGTCCCTAAGCTCTTTACAGACCTCCTTGCACTCCTGTGTTAAGTTTTTAAGTTGCCTCTCACTTTTCTCTTCCTTGTCCCAATTTTTCTTGTCGAAATGAGATTTCTAGGAGGCTCTGATTATGCCTGCAAATTACTGGACACGTTCTCCACCGTGTTCTTCTTACATCTGTTCTGATGTTCTCTGTTGGATCCATTTCATAGTTTCTTTCATGCGTTTTTCTTTCTTGTCCTGCACCCCACTCATCAGCTTAAAACTTCTTCACTCTGTCCACTGCTGTCTAATCAGGATGGGGTCAGAGGTGGCCAGGAACAGGGTCCAGTGGAGTCTGACACTGTCATTTGTCTCATTATCTGATAAACGTGAGTGTCAGATTAGGTCATCTCTCATTTCCTCTTATACACTGTACTGTAATTCTAGTTGATTCATAAGTAATATACCCTAAATTTATCAAGTGCTTAATGAATACTGTTCACAGGGTTCAGCACTTTCCTTGCATGCGAATGAGATACTAACAAACTACACATCCTTAGGGTGATGGTGATAATAATGGCAATAATACGGGCCTTTACGGGATGCTTCCTGCGTGTCAGGCACTGTGGTCAGCTCTATCTGCGTATTATCTGATTAAACATAATGATCCCTTAGGCTGTTATTATCATGCCTACTTTACAGATGAAGAAACAGAAACTCAGAGAGATCTAAATAGCTCTTCCAAGACCATGCAGGCAGAAAGTGGGGGTGTGGGGATTTGAATTCCAGGCAGTTTTAGCCCAGAAGCCAAGATCTTTTCTGGGTTAAATGATTCCAGGAGTTATTTCCACAGAGAATGGCAAGGCTGGCCTTCAGTTACCATGCTCCCAATTATATCTCAGGAGTGTAGCAGGCACCTTCTCCAAATATTCATAACTTGGCAAGGACGAGCACGAGGCCCTGGGGAAGGAAGTAGCAGGAGAGGACATTGGGTTTTAAGCAATGGCAAAAGCAAACCAGGTGGAGGCCTTCCCAAAGCTCATGGAGGCAAGGAGGAAATAATTGAAATTAAGAAGATTTCTTCATTTCTGTGGGCACTGGTGACCCCAAGCCACTCAGCAGGGATGCACAGAGGCTGACATTTCAGTGGTCCATGGAACCAAGGACAATTAATGAATTTAGCCCGCCCATGTCTTGGGAGGAGGTAATGCAGTTCAAAGTTAGTTTACCCCGAGACACAATGTAATTAGAACTCTTCAGAATGAAACTTTTAATTCAAGGGAAATTCTCAAATTAAAGTATTGAATCAGGTATGGGAATGGGGGAGGCAATTAAATGAATGCACTGACCTTTTGAGTCCTACCCATCCCCAAGTTGAACTGAAGCTCATGGTGTCAGGCTGAAGAATTTGGATTTAATTTCTTCACTCACTGTCTATGTTTAACAAATTCTTAATGTGCTGCATCTGTTACCTTGATATTTCCAACTTGGGAGATGCACAAAAGAGCTGAATCACTGTAGGATCTGTGCAGTGGGGGCAAGAAAAGCAGACAAGATGCTTTTGAATTTAAGATTCTTGGGAACTAGAGAAAACAGTAGACAAAACACGCAACTTAATTCTATAGAATGAGGGCAACTTCCCAAGGCACCTCTCAGACAATACACAGACCATCTACTGGAAACAGGAACATCTCCCCATCTTCCCAAATGAGCCCTTTTATCAACATTCTGTCTCAGTGGCCTGGGGGTTACATGGCGATTATCAGTAAAACATTCTAATAGCAATACACAGCCTCATCACATCCCTCTGCATGTGTATCTAATCTCATCAATTGCTCATTTAATATCTTTTCATTGTAGATACACTCAGTGGAGGAAGATGAGAAAAATGCTAGTAAATCTATCTATTCACAGTAGACTATTAGGTAACCAGCAGTCAGGGGGATTGGTAGATGCCAGATAAAAGTAGTTTCTAGTTGCTTGAGAGTTACTATTAAAAATAGATCTAACCAATACCATACCTCAGACTCTGTATTGCCTTCATACTAATAATGAAATACAGTAATTAAAAGCGAATTAAGACAAATAAAGACAAACTTAACTTGATGTAACACAGTTTTATTATAAAAATAGCTTTGAGAATGCAGTGTGCAATTTTAGTTAAATGGCAGTCAATATACTTTTCAAATTAATGAACTTCATTAACATAATTTTTGAACTTGAAGTAACTTAGGAAAAAAACACACACATACACACTTAAAACTGTTACAGTAAGGGTAGAGAGTTTACTGGGTAGACGTTGCGTCAAGATCCTCAGAATCTGATGATGTTGCTAGAACAGGAGCAGGAGAAGTGGGTGTGGAGGATTTGGGATCTTTATCAGCAGATGATGCTGCACTGGCAAACTTGTGTGCAACTTTCTTGAAAAATGAGCAAATATCAGCTTGCTTTGAGGCCCTGTGCCTCTCAGGCAGAGTCAGGTATTGCATGATGTGCAGCTGCATAACATTCTGAGAAGTGAAGAGGGTTACTGTTCTGCAAGAGTTATTATAGTTTCAAATGCAGCTCTCTTCTGCACCAAATTTAAAGTTATATTTCCACTAGAAATTGCTTTTATTTTAATGCTTATTTAGAGTATTATTTCTTCAAATTTTTTTGCTGGTTGCTTGAGAGTGCAGGTTGCTTGAGTTCCGGTTAGTGGAGCATCTACTGTATTAATTGTGAATTAAACTCCAAGATTATCCTTTTATTTTACCATTCCTCATGGATATTGATGACCAAATATTTGCTCATACCAAAAACCTGAGTCCTCCCGAATTTCTCCTTTTCCCACATCCCGCACATCCAATTAAAGAAGTCCTCTTTCGGACACTTCTAAAACATAGTCCACCTGAAACTAATATAATATCGTATGTTAGCTACATTTTAATAGAAATCCTTAAAATAAGTGAATAAAATAAAATATAGTCCAAGTGTACTCAGTTCTCTCCATTGCTACAGCCACTACTCCTATCTTCTGGACTGCTGCAATAGCTTCTATTACTCTTCCTGACTTTATTCTTTCCTCCATTTGTGCATTCTCCAAAGAGAAGCCTGAATAAACTTTAATTAAAAAAAAAACCCTCATCTTATGCAGTGTAACCCCCATAAGCTTATCAGCAGTTTTTCTCAGTAGAAACCTTACTGAAAAGAACAGGATGATATATTCAAAACACTGAAACAGGAAAAAAAAAGAACTTCCAACCAAGAATACTTGCCCTTTCAAAGCTTTTCTTTAGAAATAATGATGAGCTAGACTTTCCCAGACAAGAGAAAGCTAAAGGAGTTCATCACCATTAGACCTGCCTTACAAGAAATGCAATGATAGGACACTAATCAGTTACCTGAACACATTCAAAAGGTAAAAGTAAATAGATAGTCAAATTCAGAATACTTGCATGTGGTAATGGTGGTGTATAAATCACTTAACTGTAGTATAAAGATTAAAAGACAAAAATTTAAAAATAACTATAGCTATAATAATTTAATTGATACACAACATAAAAACATGTATACTATGACATAAAAACACAAAATCTGTATGGGTGGTAAAAGTGGACAGTTTTGTATGTAATTGAAGTTTTCAGCTTAAAATAGAATGTTTTATTTCTATTTTAACTATAAGATGTTTGTGTAAGCCTCATAGTAACTGAAAAGTAAAGACTTATAGTAGATACACAAAAGATAAGAAGAAAAGAATTTAAGCATAACACTACAAAAATAATCAAATTGCAAAGAAAGACAGCAAGAGAGAAAAAAAGAAAGAAATGACAAGAAAGCCTGAAAACAATTAAAAGAGCAATAATAAATCTTTACCTGTCAGTTGTTACTTTAAATGTAAATGAATTAAATTCTTCTATCAAAAGGTCTAGAGTGGTTGAATGGTTAAAAAATAAGACTTAACTATATGCTGCCTAAAGGATACTCACTCAGATTTAATGTCACGCAAAGCCTGAACGTTTAGAGATGGAAAAAGAAGTTCCATGCACATGAAACCTAACAGAGAGCAGGAGTAGCTATCTTATCAGAGAAAAGAGACTTTAAGTTAAAAAAATAAAAACTGTAAAAAGAGACAAAGAAGGCCATTATACAATGGTAAAGGGATTGGTTCATCAAGAAGATATAACAATTGTAAATATATATGTACCCAACATTAAAGCACCTAAATTCAAGAATTCATTAAAAGGATTATATACCATGACCAAGTGAGATTTATCCCTGGGATGCAAGAATGGTTTAACATGTACAAATCAATAAATATGATGCCTCAAATGACCAAAATGAATGATAGAAGTCAGATCATCTCAAAAAGATGCAGAAAAAGCATTTGACAAAATTCAAAATCTTTTCATGATAAATATTCTCACATACATACATAAATAAACATGATGATGAAATGGTAAACATGTTAATGAATTGATCAAGGTCACCATTTCATAACATATACATATATTGCCTCATCAAATTATACAATTTAAGTATGTATAATTTTGTCAAATATGCCTCAATAACTCTGAAACAGACAAAAAATTCTGGGTAGTTTGCAGTGATAAAAACTATTGTTGGGAGTTGACTTACTCCCTGCCTTACCTTTACCCAGCAATCATTGTTTCCAGAGCCTCTTAGAATCCTTTCTTTGAGCTACAAAACTCCTCTCCCTCTGCTCCCACTCGTCTCACTGGGTTTCTGTCACTCCCCTGGCCTTGCCACCCTCCCCTCTCTGCAGGGCATTTGTACCTCAGGACCTGGTATCTGGAGGGTTCTTGGGTGACTTCTGCGCCTTCAGATCTTGGCTCAGTCATCAGTTCCTTGGGGAAAAGCCTTCCCAGACCTCCCAGTGGGGCTGACTTCTTGGCTGCCTGCCCTCACACATCTTGTCTTCCCTTTAGAGTCCTTATCTACCTTCTCAGTTCTGCATCATGAATATAAAACTGTTTTGCTCACCACTTTCTCTAGTAGCTGGCACAGAACACAGCACGCGGCTGAGAAACAAAAGTGGAGAAAGGTTGGGAAGCGAGATGGTGAGGGTGGAAGTGTACCCTTCCATCCCCCTAACCGTGCTTCCTCCTGGGTCTGCATGGGAAAGTGGGGAGCACTGGGCTGGGACTCCTTGGGTAGCATTCCCCAGTATCATTAGCTTCTGAGCATAATTGCAAAAGGAAAGTAAATCCAACTGGGCTGAAACATTCCCAAATGGTTCCTCCAGCCAAATGGTGACTGATCTCTAAATGTGGCAGCATTGTCGCACATGTGCGAAGGGGCTGCTCAGAACAGAAGGACCTGTGCCTACCTGAAGAGTACGGGAAACTAGAACGTGTGGGGGTGAGTGTGAGTGTGTGAGTTTGTGAGTGTGTGTGAGCGAGTGTGTAAGTGTGAGTGAGTGTGTGAGTGTGAGTGTGTGTGAGTGTGAGTGTGTGTGTTTGTGTGTGAAAGTGTGAGTGTGTGAGTGTGTGTGAGAGTGTGTGTGTTTGTGTGTGAGTGTGTGTGTGAATGAGTATGTGAGTGTGTGTGTGAGTGTGTGAGTGAGTGTGTGAGAGTGTGTGAGTGAGTGTGTGTGTGTGGAGGTGACTGTCAGGATGTTTAGGCTTAAGAAGTAGAGTTAGTAGCTGGCGATAATATCAAAACAGTCTTCCACATCGGTGAGGTTTGTCCAGTAATTGTTTAATTTTACACTTGAGTTTAGACACACACACACACACACACGAAATTTGTGCTCCTGTGACTCAGAATGGGCTGTGGTATGCCATAAGAGTGCATTTGTGCTTTTATCTTTTCTTGTATGTTAGCTTGCGATACTACTGCTGTTGTGGGAATTGTCGACTTGGTTGTTCCAGAAGCATTTGCAAAAGTGTATGGATGTCCCTCCTTAATATATGCCTTTGTGCCTGAACAGTTGGAATAGTCACCATTTTCCATTTGAATGGGACAGTTGCGATAATGTATGAAAGTCTGTGGTATGGGGTTCTTTTTGGTAATGTATTACATTTTCCGTCCTGCAAGGTATTTTAGTAAGGTACACAGTATATGGAAAGATGTCTGAATGTGACTGAGACCATGTGTGAGTCACCTTGACTGGAACATGAATTCTGTTTGGGAAAAGAAGCATCCTTTAGAAAAGGCAGCTGTAGACCCATTTCAAGTTGACCTTCATTGACAACTTTGAGAAAGACTTTGTTGAACTTTATGCTTGGAGTTTTCTTCATCAAAATTTGAAAGCAATTGCTTAAGAAGCTATATTATCTCTCATGCTTCAGTTGGTCCTCTGAAAAAAAAAGAATGAAAATATACCTAATGAATAGATTAACTACCTAGCCATTCAGTTACAATGCCTCCCTAACTCAGTGGGGCCCAACTAATCTTTTAGGAAGTAAGTTCCTTAAATACGTTGTTAGACCAACTGGAAAATTAACTAGAGTGTTGACTGGAGAGATCTCATTTCCCTGCTGAAACCTGCCAAGGAGAAACGAAAGAGGTGTCCAATTACTCACTTCTCAAAATGTGTCTGCTGTTGCTGGACCTTTTCATGTAAATTATCTTTTCCAGGGAAAGCACAAGAATTGAAAGAGTTCCATAGTCATAAAAAAATCAAAACATTAAACAAAATCGTGGTTAGCTCAACTTCTCTAAATACCCTGACATAATCCCCCTGCCCCAAGTAATTTACTCGGTGTTTAGTTTCCCTAACACTTAGTTTTATTTCTTTCTAACTTAACTCAAAGTGCTTTAGGAAAAAAAGGACAGGGGGAATATTGGCGCTCACACTGAAAAAGGCACAGCTGGAATAGGGGATGGGAAGCCATTGCCTGTACTTATTCAGAGCTCCTGCTCTGTCTCGCACTGTTTTCCTCGAATGGACGCCTTTCTCACGGTTCTCCTCTCACGTAGCAACGTGGCTGCCAGAGCGGTCTGCTTCTGCTTTAGCCTTGTAGCGCCTTCCACCAGAAAGAGATGTCTCTCCCCCAACAAAACTCCCAGAATTTTATCTCATCGACCTGGCTTGGGCCACATGCCTATTTCTGAACCAGTGACAGTGGCCAAAGTGGAGAGAAGGTTGTCACCGTGCAGGTCTGAGGCATATGCCACCTTGGGAGCTGGGAGCGAGAGCCAGCCACCCAGGGAGGGACCAGGAGTGGAGGAGGCGTGATTTCCTAAAGTAGAGTTAAAGAGATCCTTCTGGAAATAGGAACGGGTCCTTAAAGAGCTGCTCACTGCGGCAAATTGCATGAAAGGCCTCTTCCTGAGTCCATGGGCTTTGCCACGAGACTACCATTCCCCCAGTGAGAAGGTGGGGGATAGTCCTCTGCCTCTCAAATCTGAATTTGGCCATGAGATTTGCTTTGGTGACAATATTTAGCCGAACTGACGCACACAGAGACATAAGAAAGCACTTACTGTTGGGCCTGCCCACTGTGAGACTGTCCCCCTGGTCCCACAGGAAGAGGAGAGGCGTGTTAATTTCCCCGGAGTGGTCTCCATGACTGAGTCATCCTGCCTGCTTCCTCGGTGTGTACTGGCTGCATGAATCCTGGCGAGAATTATGTATTGGAAGAAGCACTTATGGACTCATGTCGTCACCAAAAAGATTGAGGTCACTTGCTGCACAAGCATACGTGCCCAATGGGTTAGCAATAACTCACTGAATGTAAGAAGGGAGAGAGCCTACTCGAGTCATGAGGAGTGTTCTTTTGAATGCAAGTAATTGCTGAGCTAATTTGTGCGTGTTTGGGGTCTGTTTTACAGCACACCTGAAACTCGGCAATGTCTCAGGCAGAATCGCCATTGTTCCCTCTCCCGGAGTGACAATAAAATTAATTGATACCAGTTTTCATTCAGTATCGCCAAACATCTATCATTCCTGTTCAAAAACTAAAAATACCTATTTTGCCAGGCATAATGCACTCCTGTGTATAACACGCACCCACATTTTTGACCCGAACTTTCAGGGAAACTTTGACTTTTTTTTAATTCAATTTTTTATTTGTTTATGTTTAGGTACTTCTTTTTTATATTATAAAGGAATTTTAGCATTTATTTTTTAACATATTATGGTACAAGAAATGTTAGGTAACAATTACAAAACACAAGTACCGGTACAAGGTACAATAAATTTTATATATAAAAAAATACCTGATTATCATATTCCAGGGTATTATTTTGCATATGAATATCGCTATCGATTTCTAGAGTTACACTTTTAACTCCATAAGCATAAATAAAAGAACTAAGAATATTTTATAGATGCAGAATTAGTACTACCCATGTAGAATGTGCATTCTTATTTTCCCCTCACAGAAAGGGACCAAAAAAGTGCGCATTATATACGGCAAAATGCGGCAAATCTCTGAGCAGCATAAAATCCTGAGCCACACGTTGTCCTCCGGTCGCGGTCGCGGAGCTCCGAGAGCAGCCTCTGCCGGGAGGGGGCTCCGAGGCTGCGGGGGGATGGGCTCTCACCTTTCCCTGCCTGTGTCCCACATCTGCCACCAGGCAGCAGAGCCCAGCGCCCCTGCCTCCACAGGAAGTCACGTCCGTTCGTTCGTGTCGCTTCCTGCCGCCGCCAGCTTAAGAGAGGACGTGGTCGCGGTGTGCATCGACCCGCATGGGTCCCCCAGTATTAAGACAGACTCCCCCAGACCCTCCGCGGGGGTCGCCTGGCTTCCCTTTCAGGCTCGGGCAGCTTTCAGACTGCTAGCTAGGCAGCAGGGTGGGCGAAGGCAGAGGCCGAATCCCGCCGCGGGAGCCCGGGGGCCGGGGCTGACTGCCCGCTGCGGGGCCTCGCGCCCAGCACCTCGCTTCCGGCGTCCTCATTTTCATCCCACACCGGGGGGCTCGCCTCCTTTGCCCGTTAGAAGTGCTGCGTCAAAGCAGAGAACTGCAGTCTTGGTTGGAATTCCATACCTGGCCCTTATTCCCCGCAGGCGGGGGGCCTAGGCTATGTTTTCTTTCAAATGGGGGAGGGGCTAATAGTGAGAATTAAGGGAAATGGTTAGTGTAACGCACCTAGTGCCGTGTGGGCACAGAACAGATCGCTGTCATCGCACCACCCTTCCCCTTCCTAGATGCTTCCTGCTTGGGTTAGGCCGCCGGGGAGTAATCAGGACTCCCCAGAGACAGAACCAACAGGCTGTGCTGTGGAAGGGAGTTAGGACAAGGAATTGGCTCCTGCGATGGAGGCTGAGAAATCTCATAATCTTCAGGCCGGAGGCTCAGGAGAGCTGGTGCTGTCGTTCTAGTCCAAGTCCAAAGGGCTGAGGACCCGGGGAGCTGATGCTGTGAATCTGGGTCCCCGGGCAGGAGACTGGCCTGGAGCCAGCTCCGCAGGCAGGAGACAGGAAGGAGCAAGTCTCTCCTCTGTTCTTGGGTTCTGCTGGGTCCTTGCTGGATTGGATGCTGCCACCCTGGGGAGGGCCGTCTCCCTTACCAAGGGTGCCGACTCACCCACCAAGCCCACCAGAAGCTGCCTCCGAAACGCAGCCCCAAACCTTGTTTCATCTGCGCGCCTTCCGGCCTGGTCAGGCTGACACATAAAAACCAGCCCCTCCGACCCATTCTTCTTTCTCTAGCTGAATGTGGACTTGAATATCTGCCTAATTGTCACACCAGTTGTCTCCACACTGCTGTGACAATGTGCAAACCTGGCCTTCTCTCGAATTGTTCTTTTCAAGTTCAGCCTGCTGGAGTGATGGTCACTTGGGGCAAAGAACACCAGAATCACTGTGCAAACCCCACCGCAGTCCCTGTGTTGCTGGCAGTGATTGCCATGGCTCTGCCAAGTGCAAGTCCCTCTCGGTGTGATCCTTGATCCAAGCAGGAAGCTCTGGCATCAGAGAGCTGGGCACAGCCGAGAAGGCCGTGTAGTCTAGTGCTTGATGCTCATCTGTGCCCCCTAGGGCCACGGTGTGTCCCACTCTGCTGGAGCACAAAGCCTATCACGGTCGGCTCCGATGACTGTGGTTCGTGTGGTCACCCTTCTGTCCTTCGAGTCCACACTGGCCTCACTTTAGCTCTCCTCCTTCTGCTGCAAACTACTTTCCACACAGATTGCAGAACTCATGCAAGAACAGCTTTGCAGCTACAGAGCAGCCTTCCCATGAAAGTCTGAGTTCTGAGGTCCAATGTGCAGGGAAGTGATCGGGCTCACTGACTATGGCCAACGCGAACGTGAACAACCCTTTAGGCATTGGGGAATTACTAAACAAATTATGGTCAAGGACACCTCAAAACAACTGCCCACGTGGAACTGCGCAACTCTGGGACCAGTACTGAGCTTGCACGGTCCCCACTAGGAGCATTTCCTCTGCCTTGATTTTCAGATGCTCCTTTCGGTCCCTGGCAGCAGCACGACTCAGGGCAGCAGCACCCTTGGCTCCATCCTGGGAGTGTGGGGAGTGGTGTTGAGAGAGATGGGTCTGTCCTTGGCAGCAGACGTCAGGAATGTGAACATGGCGTTGTTCTGAACAGCCCAGAACTCCCTGGGGTGGAGGCGAGAGGCAGGTGGAGATGCACTGCTGAGCTCATGCACGAGGAGAGGCGGGAGGGGGAGCTTCAGGCGGGGAAAGTTAGTGCTGAGGCTCCGCGGAGGAACTTTTCTGCATGTCCCATTGGAGGCCTGCTGACCTTGGTGCTAGCCGCGTCATCTCAAACTCCTCAACTCACCTCTGACACTCTGAGCCCAAGAGGTATCTGGTGCCAAAAAGCATGGTTGGTCTGAAACTCCCAGTGAAAATGAGACCATCATTAACCATCTTTAGCAGATCATGCTGGGCCCATCTGTGCATCTGCACTGCTCACAGCTGGCAGCATGAAAGATGGATACGTCTTAGTCCTGGAAGAACTTAGCTTTTTTTCTCTTCGTGGGTTGTTTTTTCCCCCTTTTTGTTGTGTTTTTTATTTATTTATCTTTTTATTTTTAACCAGGTCTGCCTCAGGCCAAATGGGAAAGTAGGGGATGAAGGATACTTTACTTGCATGCTGCACTTTGTAGGTTTTAAAGTATTCCCTCATGTATTATTTGCTTTCACTGGGGACTCACAAACCATGGAAGACCAGGCTGGGCGTTACCTAACTGCCAGCTGTATAACATTGGCTGAGGCCCAGTGAGGCTGCGCGTGCCACCCGGTAACCCACAGCGGGCTAGACAGAGGCGAGAACTAGAACCCAGGCATTGTCCCTCTTTTCTGTGCTCTTCCCACTTGGCTCCATCTTCAGGCCCTTCTCCTTTTTTCTTTCAATTTCTGAGCACTCCCCAACCCCCACCCCCAATTGTCACTGCAGCACACTCTCCCGAAGGCCAGTTTAAGCCACCTGGGTAGCCGGGCTGTAGGTCTTCTCCCAGACGTCCCCCATCACAACTGCAAGCTGGTGTGCCACATCTTCAAGGCCTGTTCTCTGCTAATGAATTATTTCAAAATAGAGAGCTAGGTACAAGGTCAGATAGTTAAGTTCCCAAACTCAACCTAGAAAAAGTGCTACATCCCTCATTGCTGAATATCACTATGGTCACCTTCCAAGCACTCCCCTTGGGAAGTTATGCACCAATGCCAGCACCTAGTCCACTCTTCAAAGCAGTTTTGGAATTCTTTTTCTGGAATGGCCATCAGAGTTGTAGCCATGCCCCAAATTCAACAATTAAGTTTGTGAACTTGCCACTGTGCACTTACATTGGCAGCACTGCACAAAGAGCTTGGGGAGGTGTCACCACCTTGGTGAGGTTAGGGCGTGGTAGGGACTGTGGCCAATGAGAAAGCTTGTGCCCTGTCTGTAGGGAGTGGCTGCACCTGGGCTCCAGCTGATGGTGGCCTGGGGGATACAGGCCTGATGCTGTTAGGTCTGCCCTGATCAGTTCGTCTCCACACAGCACTGACAGGCTGGACTTCTCCATATGGTTTTAAAACACTGAGCAGACCTCACAAAACACACCCACATGTGTCACTAGGCGCATGTTTGGCCAGTTTGTGTCCTCAGGTCTGGGGAGACAGCATGGAAGGCTGGCTCTACTGAACCTCCTTGGGCCCTCAGTAGAGTAACTGCCAGGCTGGGCACCATTGTTTAAGAGGGGTGTATATCCCTGGGGACAAAGGACACCTGTAAGGGACGGTCAGGAGGCTGGAGGCATTTACTCCAGGTGAGAAAGTATGTGATGGGCTGTCATACAGAAGATGGAAGAATTTATTCTGTGTAATATTAAGGATCACTTGCCATGTCATACCACCTGCTACATTTTACCAAACTTGTGCAACCCACGGCCCATGGCCCCCTGCAGCCCAGGATGACTTTGAACGCAGCCCAATGCAAATTTGTAAACTTTCTTAAGACATGATGAGATATTTTTGCGACCTTTTATTTTTTAGCTCATCAGCTATCATGAGTGTCAGTGTATGTTACGTGTGGGCCACGACCATTCTTCTTCCAATGTGGCCCAGGGAAGCCAGGTTGGTCACTCCTGTTTTAGACCCTACCCTTGTCCCTTCCTTCCCTCTGCCCCCATCCCTTTCCTTAACCATACTTCATGCATGCAAGATGTAGGGATTTCACGTTTCAAATTTTAACCTTCTAGGGCAGAGGTAGGTAAGTGTTATTTACATGAGTTCTTCGTTGCGTATTCTTCTCTGTGGTTTCGTCTTTGTTTTTATAGCTGTTTACTAACGTAAAAACCAGTGCTGGCCCCTTGGCCTTATAAAAACAGGTTCCGGGCTGAGTTTGGCCATTGGCTGACTCTGCCCTAGATGGAGCGAAATGGTTAATCAGCTGGGATGTTCTTGTCATTCTCCTAAATCAGCAGACTTCCATATTCTGCTACCACCAATGTCAATAGGGGTCGTCAAGAAAAGAATTCTTGGATTGAATAAATTTGGGAAACACTGGCTTATGCAAAGTTGTAAAGTTCCCCCCCACACACACACACACACTTAGAACATTTAATATGCTAATGTGAGTTAAGAATTTCTCAGAAGGACCATTGCCAAATCAGAACGCGGAACCTCTCTCCTGAGGAGCTCATCCGCACGCACTTAGTTGGGAAATGCTCCCCAGCAGCAGACTGTTCTGGAAAAGCAACTGACCCAAACAATGACAGTAGTGGAACCTGTTTTGGTTCCTAATGCATATTTTTAAAGCCTCCTGGAGCTACAGAAAGACGTCTGTTTGGGACCTTTCGTGTTCTAGAAGGTGTGAGAGGTGCAATGAATATTCCTTGGAGAAACAGGGCAGCTGCTGTGTTGGGAAGAAGAGGGGCTGTGGGGATCACCCTCCTCCTGAGCGGCTCCTGGAGGCTTTACTTTCCTCCATTACTCATCATGAATCTGCAAAGCCCACATGGCCGGCAGGGGTCCATCACTCGGCCACTTGGATTACAAACAATTACTAGAAACTTGGTCTGTTTGCTGCTGAATGCTAATTCCCCTGAAGAAAAACATCTGCCTGGGCAGACTTGGCTCCAAGCTTCCCTAAGGCTGGGCCGGACGCGGAGGCCAGGCGTGGCACCACCGAGAGTGAGTCGTCCTGCTAACTGGGGGCAGCGCCTACTGGACAGTTCTGCAGGGATATGGACAGACTTTGAGCCCCTCTCCTGCATTTGGGCCCAGTCTTATCACTCAACCACTGCCCAGGTTCCCAGACACATTATTTAAGCTTATTTGATTCTCAGTGTCCTCATCTGTAAAGTGACAACAGTAAAACTTGCAGGGCTTTTAATGGTGTGTAGAGAGAGCGTACATGAAATAGTTTGCCCGTAGGAGTCACTCAAGCCCTAATGGCTGTGACAGGTGTGACAGGGTGATACAAGAAATTCAGAGGTGCTCAGGCCACCAGCCTTGTTGCAGCTGAGCGAGTCAGGTTCTACTGTTCTGTTCCATCACCCTCAACGTGGGACTTTCAGGCTCGTGGCCACAAGACCGCTGCTGCCCTCAGGGCATCGCAGCGGTGTTCCAGGCAGGAAGGAACAGAGTGCTTGACGGGGCCGTGATTTGTGACAGCTGAGTTTTTCTACGTTTTTTATCGGGAAATCAATAGCTTCTCCTGACACCTCACACAGATTATTCTGCTCATCTCTCATTGTCCAAACCCAGGTTGCAAAGCACCGCTGGCTGCCAGGGAACTGGGAAAGGAGAGGGTGTTTTAAAAAGGTGCCCGGGAACCGAACTAGACTGAGCACAGAAAGCGAAATCGTGGGAGGAGACAAGCAGTGGAGAGTGGGACGAGGGAGCAGACAAAAATCGCAGGTAGGCTGCTCTCTAAATTTTGACCGATCAGCTCCAAGTTGTACTTCAAGGTACAAAGAAGCTGACCAGTAATGGTCAAAGGTGGTGACAGTGACAGCTCTGAACTGTTGAGCATCACTACTCTGTTCCAGGCCCTCCTATAAGTATTTTGCCTGCATTATCTCATTTAATCTTAGGACAGCCTTGGGGCAGGTGCAGTTTTTACAGAGGAGAGCCGTGGTGCCCAGAGAGGTTCAGGAGCGTGCCCCAGGCCATTAAACCACTACGAGGCCGAATCATAATTCCTCCCCCGGCTGTGTGACTGCATGGCCCAAATGCTTCCACGCTAATCCATGTGACCTCACTTAAAGTAAGTGACCTTATGTAGATGGCCAGTTGATTTTCAACAAAGGAGCAAAGGAAATTTAATGAGAGGAAATGACAGTCTTGTCAACAAATAGTGCTGGAACAATTTGGTGTGCACAGGCAAAGAAATGAATTTAGACCCATGCCTCAGACATGGGTCTAAACCACACACAAAAGTTAAATCAAAATGGGTCTGACCGAAATGGAAGAACTAAAACTCAAACTTTTAGAAGATCTTTGTGACTTTGAGTTAGGCAAAGACTACTTAGATATGGCATCAAAAAAGAAACTTAGATATGGATCATAAAAGAAATTGATAAATCGAAACTCATCACAATGAAAGATTTTTGTGCATTAAGGACAGAACTTTTAAAAATGAAAAGATAAGCTATAGACAGAAAAAGAATATTTGCAAAGAATATACCTGGCAAAGGACTCATATTTAAAATATATGAAGAACTCTTACAAGTCAATAATACGGCAAATGACCTGATTAAAAGTGGACAAAAGATTTGAATCAGCATTTTATTAAAGAAGAAATACATGCGACTAACGAGCATGTGAAGAAGATGCTTCACACCATTAGTTATTAGGGGAAAACAAGTTGTCACTACACGAGAACCTACCCCACACCTGCTGAAATGGCCTCAGTTAAAAGTCAGAAAAGCACCCATGTGGGTGAGGACGTGGAGAACATCAAATGTCCCAGCCGCTCGGGGAGCCAGAGTCGGGTCCTTCAGACGTTCATCCGTTCGGCACAGCTGCAGCCACAGGGCAGTGTGGGCAGGGACACGAATGCGCTCTTCGGAGACTTTTGCACACAGATACTCACAGCTGCTCTATTTACAGTAGTCACGCGTGGAAACTAACCAAACGCCTATCAGCAGGTGGTGAGGACGCGTGCTGTACCCACACAACAGAAAACTGTGCAGCCGGCAGCACAATGGGGTGCTTGGTGTGCTGCGACACACATGGACCGCAGAAACACCAAAGCCGGCGAAGAAGCCGGAGACGACACGCTTCCTGTTGCGTGATTCTGATCAGGTGATGTGTCGGGAAAAGGCAAATGCACGGAAAGAAGAAAGCGGCGTGGTCATCTAGGCAGTGAGTGGGGCGACTGCAGGTGACCGTGTGGAGCCTCTCAGGGTGCTGGATGTGTCCTGAACCTGCAGTATGATATGTATAACTCTGTAAGCTTCACAAAAGTCACTCAAGTGTATACTTAAAATAGATGAGGTTTATGTCATGTACATTGTCATTACTAAAGCTGTTTTAAAAAGTAGTCTCAAAAGAAAGAGGTTACGTCTCAGATTTAGAGCGAAGTGTATAAAACAGAGCACTTCCTGACCCCGGGCTAAATTTCAGTGCTAGACTATGAATGGTGGTCCGGATCCATTCGTAGGATCATTTCATTGGCTAAGCTTCTACTTTGCTCAAGCTTCAATCTCACAAGAAGTGTATTCCAAACAGATAATTATTAGCCAATCTAAAAAAAATACCCAATGCCACTTTCCCCCAACACTGACATCTTCTACCAGTTCTTTTCTCAGTGTGTGCTGTGGAGTGAGGACTGACATGGAGTGGAGATCCTGGTGCCAGCTCTTGTGCTTGTCAAGGTCCCTTGGGACTACGGTGTCCTTTGGAGTGGTCATTTGTCCCTTTGTCATAAAACCTTGGATTAAATGAGCTTACTTGTATAGGTTCAGGCACAGTATTAAAATGTACATACTGGAAACTGACCTCATTTAACTTAGAAAGATTTCCATGATTGAAAGAAATCATCAAACCATCAAAATTGAGCATTTCTGTCAGGGAAGTTTCCCCATCTACCTTGAGAGAAAAGTTGTATCATTTACAACTTTGACACATGTGGAAAATATATCTGTGACATTTCAACTGTGCAAAGACCTAGCTGACATACATTCCAAGGCTGTAGTATTTATTTCTCTGACTTTTTAAAAAATTAAAAACAATGACACTATGTCTTTAAAAAAATTTAACCTGTGACATGTTATTTCCAGACCTCTAATTGATCTAAAAAGAATCATATTGCTTACACTAGTCTCAAGTTCTGTTTTAATGCCACAACAAAAAAGACAAAACTGTCTGTTTTTAATTACAAAGAGGGACTCCTAAAAAAACCAGAATGATCTTCTAGAAGGCGGGCCCCTGGTAGCACAGGCTTCCCTGCTAGGTGAGTGCTCTAGGAGCCCGTCTGCATCGTGTACCAGCTGGCGTGGCTGTGCGAGGCTGCATTTGATTTCCATGAATTTTTGTTGGAGACTCTTTCAATGCGTTTTCCCATTTCATGATGGGCAATTGACACAAACAACACGCAGCATGACAACGCACCTGCCCACACCGCGCTGAATGTTCAGCAGTTTTTGACTAAAACACAGCATGGCCCCACCCTCCCTGTTCACTCGATCTTGCCCTGAATGACCTTTTTTTTTCATTTCCCAGAATGCAAAAGTCCTCAAAGGGAAATGTTTTTGCCAGTGTGGAAGAGGTGAAGCAAAAATAGCAGAAGCACTAAAAGGCATCAAAATCTATGAGTTCACAAACTGTTTTGAGCAGTGGATAAAGCATCTCGATAGGTGTATTGCATCCAACAGAGAGTCCTTTGCAAGTTACTGAAGTTTAAATATGTAAGAATAAACACACGATGTTTTATAATACATTTTGGGTTTTTTGGGTTTCCCCTTCGTGTAGTGGCCCTGCCCGTTGTTTTAAGCCTTTGGGAGCACTTTACATAGCACCAGGCAGTTTGTCCTCAGGTCCCTGTCTCCACTTCAGCTGTGTATGGCAGCCATAGTGTCGCAGCTGGGGGCCTCAGAAGATGGGCAGCTCACTCTGTCTCTTTGCACATGAAGGAATGATGCCCAGAGAGGTTCTGGATCTCACTGCACCCAAAACCACTGGGTGGGTCTCAGCTCGGGGCTTGTGTGGCCATGTGGCTCTTAGAGCATCACAGAATTTCAGAGCCTGCAGAGGCCTTTGAAACAATGTCATCCAGTAACTTGTCCTCATCAATGGACATAGAGATGTAAAAAGACTTTTGCAAACCAGTCCCAGAGCTCTTCTCCCATTTCATAGCATCCCTTTAGGATGTGGTGCTGGTTCTAGAGCATTCTTAAGATCCATGTGTTTGGGGCACGATTCTAATACTTATACTTACTTGTCAATATCTTGCTGCAGAGAACAGAGCAAAGATTAGTGAAATTGCATCTAAATAAGTGACCATGTAGTGACCGATGGTGAGAAATGACTGGGGAGCAAACACATTTTGATTTTGTTAGGAAGATAATTCATAATAAATTAATTCATTTAAACCTGTGTCTCAGGCTTCTTTTACAATGTCCATGTTTGTGTATAGATTGCTTGCACATTTATTCCCTTATTAGATCCTCCTAATAGCACCATGAGGTTCACATTGCTATTTAGATTTAATAGATCAACATACAGAGTGATGGAATCTGTGGGTGGATTGCCCAAGGTCACATGGTTATTCACTAAACAGAGGTAGGATTTAAGCCTGATCCTCTCATCCCAGAACACAGATGCTGTTCCCCAGCTATCTGACTACCCTTTGGAATTTAATGACATTGTCCTGTGGTTTTGGTACAAAGGGTTGATCACAGACCATATCTACAAGAAGGCTAGTCTGAGAAAATTTATCGAGGCCCAGGGGTGCTGCTGTGACTATGTTTCTGTGTTTTCCAAGACCTATATTGTTGTGAGAAGTGTTTAACCTTAGATTGTTTTTCTTTTAAAAGAAAAACAATCCTTACTTTGGGAAGACAAGATATTCAAAAAGTAGAAATTGCAAAGTAAAGGAATTTGGAATTACTATTCTTTTCATATGCATTTACTTTACTAAAGATTTACCAAAAGAATCCAACAAATCATGCACAAGTGGTCTTTATGCATTTCAATGATGCAGTTGACCAAATCAGTCAATCAATCAATCAATCAATCAATCATTTGGTAGTCAGTTTTTCCAAGAAATTTCCTCTCTCGTTCTTTGTTGGCTGTATTTTCTCATTTCTTGAAAAAAAATTTTTAGTCACCTTTGAACAGTAAGGTGGCCTCATCCTCTGTTTTAAAAATCAGTGATGACTCATGGGTTCCCAGGGGTGGGGGCAGGTGAAGGGAAGTACTTCCTATTGAACTTGAATGCACCGCAACGGATCCTGAGTCCTCATTCCGTCATGCCATGGTTTTTATCTACTCAGATTTGCAGCCCTGGAGGCAGGTGCCAGAGCCTTTCAGTTTAGGTGAGGAGGGACTTCATTCGGAAGGATGGACCAGAGGTAGGGGTCCCCGGGTTCACAGAGTTTGCATAGACGCACTTAGATATAGTCATTTATTATTTTCAGTCTGACAATAAAAGCATTGCTATTTCAATGAGGTTTTCTTCTCTGAGATGAAACATTGCTGATTTTAAAAATCTTCAGATGAAGGGGGGTGTGTGTGTGTGTGTGTGTGTGTGCGCGCGCGCACACGCATATACAGTTTTTCTTTTTTTCTGACTGGTGGGGTAGGTGTCAGGGTGGGGGTAGGTATTTTTGAGTTGTGGAAAGAAAAGAGGTTGGTGGAGAACAGATGGCCTCCTCCAATCATACATATTCATGAGTGCATTTATTTTATTATGTCGTCCCGAGGGAACCCCTATACTTCAGCTTTTATAAGTCTGTATAGCCATCAAATTGAGCAGTCAGAAGCCCTCTGTCAAAAACTGTGTTGCTGTGAAATTTGAAAAATAAAAGTATGCAAAAGCCTTCACTTCACACTTTTGTCTTGACTTTTCATCACTGAAACACCTGTTATTGCTAGCTCAGGCGAGAGTATCACTGAGCATAAGCAGTGGTAGGTGCCGATAGCTGACCTAATGTGTTCCGTAAGACGGTGGTGTGTTGTGTTTACAGTATCGCTAGGCGCACTGTTTACTGGTTTCAGAGGAAACACGACATACAGACGTCTCCGGAGTGCATGCCAGCCCCTCCCCAGTTGTGGAAGTGAAATGGGCCATCAGAGGGTTTGGGAGAATGCTCGTGATTGACCCTCCTGTGTGCCCAGCACTTGGTCAGGGAGCCCCCTGCTCTGTGCTTGTGCAGGTTCTTTTCCACAGGCCCGAGACACACAGAGGGCTGTGGTAGCACAGACATTGTCCCCGCTCATGTGATGAGCAAGCTCCTGGCTGCTGATGCACAAAGGGCTCTGCGCAGCCCTCGCTGAACTGCTGCTCTCACTGCCTCTGTGTAACTCCACAATCCTTCACCTCCAACAGGAATCTCTGTGTTTCCTCATTGTTGTCCAGCCTTGAGAAACTGCGTATGAGGATTTGTCTTGCAGATCTGTCTGCTCCACGAATCTGTGGAAATTGAGGTGTGCAAGATGTCTACCCCCTTGGATGAATCAGGTAATTAATTTTCTTAAAATCCTGAAGATAGTAAGCATAATGGATTTAATGGTAACAGTAACATTCACATAACTTAACATTTATTGAGCAGTTCCTACAGGCCTACCTCAGAGATACTGCAGGTCTGTTCCAGGCCCCTGCAATAAAGTGAGTCAGAGTCTGCGGGTGGAGCGCCTCGCCTTCAGCGGGCAAAGAAAGAACGTCTGTGAAGCGTCATGAAGTGAATCATAGCAAAGCAATGCGTGGCCATCTGTGTCAGGCGCTGCACTAAGAATTTTATGGAAGCTTTATAGCATCGATACTATCATTATTTACATTTGCAGTTGAAGATACTGATGTTGAAAGAAGTTGGGTGTCTTTTATATTTTGTATCAAGAAATAGCACTTTTAAACAAAGTGTTATTACCTCATTTAATTCTCATGGTATCTCAGTAAGAGATCCAAGAATAGTGAGAAGCTGCAAGGTCTCGTGGAGTCCAGGCCTGAATAGATTTCACAGCAAGAAATGTCATGTGCAAATGAGTTCTAGGACATCCAAACTATGAGAAAGCAGAGGAACCAATTCCCGGAGTAAAGAATAAAGTAGAAAACAGAGAGGCATGCAGAGAGGCTGTTGGTTGGGTGTCTGATGGGTTCATAGTTCCCTCCTGCATTTCTCAGGAGTGCCAGCTGTGATTCATTGACAGGTGTGATCTGTAGCCTGACCATGACCTTTTCTTGAGTTCAGTTAGCTTCACTGAGTTCCTATTCCTTGCAACACAAAGTCTGGACTTGCAAATAACGAAGCTAAGATTCAGACGCTTGCTTTCAGACCTTCAACCAAAGCCCACCTTTCCTCTCAGCCATCCCCCGATTAGTGGCCCCTGAAACGGGAGGAAAAGGGGCCCAGCAAGCAAGGCCACAGAGCGGACATGATCAAGTGGAGGAAACAACCAAATAACATACGTAACGGGGGACGTGTACAGTCAATGACTTCTGGTGGCACAGCAATAAGTCCAGGCAAAAGATAACGCTCCTCTAAGACTACCTTCATTAAAACATTGTGTTGTCTTTCAAGAGGTTATAAAAATGAGGACACTTATTAGAGGTTGTTTTTATAATAACACTTTCTATCAGGACTACCTGGAGTAAAGCCTGAAAGCCCTCGTCTGGGCCCCCCTACTCAGGGACCCATGATGCCTGTCTGGTCTGTGTCCTTGCAGGACTTCCTGTGGACAGACTGGACCCATGCCTGCGATGGGGTTGTGCACGAGCACCTCGTCCCGCCCAGCTTGCTTTTTATTGCTTATGCACTATACCACGGACACGCTGACGTGTGAACGCATGCAGGTTCACCTCATTTCCACTCAGAGCTATGTGGCACACTCCATGGGACGGGCTGTCACTTTTGTATAACTGAGCATTTGATTGTCCCCAAATTTCTGTTGTTAGATGTCAATGTCAGTGAATGGAAACAGCTCTCATTAAAGTGAGTCTTTTACTCATTGTAGGCCATATTTCAGAAACACTGTCAGCAGAATTAGAAATGTCATTGTCCACCCTTATCCTCCTGAGGAGCAGGTAAGTGGAATATGTATTCGCAGCTCGAGTATCACACCAAAATCAGTTTGGATGACATTGACTAAGGTCCAGTCATGCTAAGCCATTCATCAGAATTCCTCTGTGTCACCATGTGGGTCACTCAGGGTGGGTATCATTGCTATGCCTTCTGTCTGTCCTAAAATGATTTTCAACCAACCAATGATTGATGATTGACAACCCACCCTCAGTGAAGGATATGGCACTGCTCTCTGAATAACTTACTCTGACTGCTCAGAAAGCCAAATAGTAATCAAATGTTTATTTCTTTACCTATTAAGTGCCCAAAAAAATAGCTAGAATTCTCTTTATACCTCAAGCAGAACCCACACTCTGTAAGTAGACAATCGTAAATGAATGTACCTACAGTCCTCAGGTGTTGTTGCTGTTGTGTTAAGAGTTTGTCTGTGTGATTTTAGAACTGGGGCAGGTAAACACGGCACAAAGAATGCAACAATATTGAGAATATTTAGAGCACTTCCGGTAGTATTTAATAAAATATAACCATTTCCTTACTGAGCATGCAAGACTTATTTAGCCGAAAGCTCTGTGTTTTTGTGACTATTAGCTGCCTTCCAAAGTCACAGTCGATAAGGAAATATTAAAAATTGGTGAAGCAATATAGATGGTGGCCGTTTACCAACTTATTTACTAAACCAATTAAGTGAAAAAGTTCATATTTGATGCTTTAGAAAATGTCAGGACTAAACAAAGCACAGTCCCTTAGGGGACTTAAGGTTAATGCTGTATCATAAATAACCAGAGTACACATATATTTTTTGCTTAGAAAAGCAAACATTATCATTAAAGCCCAATTCATTTCCATGATTTCATCAATTTTTCTTTTAAATAAAGCAAATTAATCAGTTGTATATGACTTTTCTAACAGTGCCCATGTTTATCTGGGGCGACGGGTTTGCTTAGTTCTGCTGCCAGCTGGGACCTTGGGACTAGGAGGCTTTTTATTGTAATGAGTAGTTACAGCTGTCCCTTACTGAGGGCCTCCGAGGAGGCCAGCACCATATTAAAAGTTTTAGATAGCTGGCCCAGCCAGGGTGCCAAGCTGGGCTCTGCCCGACCCTGTACCATTTCGCCAATGGTCATTAACCTGCAGTCATTGTCGCACTATCTCGATGTCCCCCATAATGCTTTTCTCTTAATCAGCTGACTTTTCGTGCCTGTTACTCATCTAAGCATTTGGGGCCATAAAACTTGGGGGTTCATTGCACTAGTTATATGTTTTCACTCACAGAAAGTCAAATCAATAGATAACCATAAAAATGGAAAGTTTGCCCCCAAGTTTATTACCAGTTTGACGTGTCCCACACATGGGCAAACCCTGCAGCACATCACATTGTTCGCACACGTTTATTTTTCGTGTGTTCGTCATATGTTCTCCGGGTACAAGCTCATTAGAGATGCCCACCTCCTTACGCAGA
The DNA here is from genome assembly GCA_004026885.1 of Lyroderma lyra. NCBI lineage: Eukaryota > Metazoa > Chordata > Mammalia > Chiroptera > Megadermatidae > Lyroderma > Lyroderma lyra. The sequence goes on along the minus strand of PVJL010001685.1, from coordinate 50,304 downwards.
AAGTGGGCGTGTGAAATCAGGTCTGTGTTTCAGCTTGCCATGAACACACACATTGGTGTGGGGGAGGCGAGCAGTCCAGAGAGTTTCTCTCACACGAACTGGCACAGCAGGAAATAGGCTTCTAGAATATTCCTAACAGGTAACCCTTCACATTTAATCCTGCCAGCTGCATGAAGTCAGCAGAACTTGCCCTGAGCAGCAGTCTGATCATACAGGCTATTTGTCGTTCCATTATTCTGGCTTTCTTTAAAAGTTGACTTAAAAATTTGAAATAGCAGTAGAAAAAGGTTATTTGGATTAATTGATAAAGTGTATCACTGAATTAAAGTGGGTCGTGTTATTATGGTCATTAGCATTATGAAAAGTCAACAGAAAATATTGTTATAAAGGGTGTTATAAAGGGTACGAGGGTTTTATTCATTCTGAATAATTAGAGGGTCAAGCATATAAAGTGGTCTATCTAATCAGGAGAAGCAATTATCAGAAGAGAAATTCTTTGCATGCTTGTAATCAGCCAATTTTTTACTTTATAGCCCATGTGGAAAGATTTGTTGAGAAAATCATGATAATATATAAAGCTGCCCTTTTAGAAAATTAATTTTGAAGACCATGAATTGGAGAGGAGCCAGAAAAAACTATTTACAACAGTTTGGACTTCTCCCAATTAGGACACAGTCTTCATTGCTCATCCTGAACAGGGGAGCCCGTGAATTTGGGCAGTGTGGTGGAGTATAAAACACTAGCTTTCTCTGGTTTTTGGAGTTTCAGAAAAAAGGCAAAAATCCTCATGGATCATCTCATCCTAACAGGTAGATTACTGTTACTGAGTTTCCTCTCTCAGTAATTTGAAAGTTGAAGCCAAACATGAAACTGTTTGGTCCTGGTTTCAGATTTTCCACTTTGCCCCCTGATTCAAGCCGGTGGGCAGTGTTTGCAGTCAAGGCCGGAGACCCCTCAGCTAAGGGCCTCAAGGTTTCAAAAATCTCCGGGAGGTAGCAGGAAACCTGGAGGAGGCTGCCTACCTCTGTGCTCAGCTACCCAGTGTTGTATTACATGATATTACATTGCATTTGGAGAAGGACAGGGAGAACTGGTCCCTTTGCAGAAAGCCCATACGCAGAAGAAACTCAGTACAAACTCCACTGCCCCTGCAGAGCGAGCCGTTGGCTCAAAGAAGGGAGAAGGGGTTGGAAAAGTCAAGGTGCAGGATCCAGGGGTACAGCTAGCTGGTCTTGTGTCCAGTCAGGTCCTGGTTTTCCCCTGGCTTCACATTGGTTCTGCCACAGAGGGCAGCTGTTCTGGGAGGGAACTGGGTATAGAGGGCCCCCTGGGCCCCAGGAGAGGCCGAGTGGCGGACTTGGTCCTTGGTTTTGAATTCTGAATTGGTAATTGGCTATTTGGACAGTAAGACATTTGCTGGTGAGAAGGTGTTCGACAATAAAACAAGGCATGTGCTTAGAAATGAGGAAGGCTTCAGGAAACTGAGGGGTTTTTTTTGTTGTTTGTCTGTTTCATGGGAGAAATCACGGCCTTACGGTGAAGGCTCTCCTTTACGTTACAGCAGACATTGGGAGTGCACCCACCTCAGACCTGCTACCATTTTTCTATTGCTATGTCAGTGTGGTATCGTATAGCATAATAAAGTATAACATAGTATAGTATAGTGTAATATAGTGCAACATAATATAGTATAGTATAATATAGTGTATCATAATATACTATAGTGTCATATAGTGCAACAATATAGTATAGTATAATATAGTACATCATATAGTATTGTATAATATAGTATAGTGTAATATAGTGTCACATAATATAATATAGTATAATATAGTGCAACATAATATAGTATAATATAGTGTAACATAATATAGTATAGTGTAATATAGTATAGTATAATATAGTGTAACACAATGTAGTATAGTGTAATATAGTGTAGCATAATATAGTATAGTATAATATAGTACAACGTAATATAGTATAATATAGTGTAACATAATATAATATAGTACAAGTATAATACAGAATAGTATATTATAGTATAATTTAGTATAGTATAGTATGCATAGTGTATTATAATACAGTATAATAGTATATAATATAGTATAAGTATAACACAATATAGTATAATATATAATAATGTAGTAATATATAACATACAATATAAATAAAGATGATAGAATGCATTCTAGTGGTTAGGTACGTAGACTGGAGTCAGTGATGAGGGTTTGACTCTTAGGTTGTGGTATTTTAGTTGTAGAATCAGGCAAGTTAATTTGATTTCTTAAGCCTCAGTTTCATCTATAAAATGAGAATAATGATCATACTGATTTTATAGATAAAGATGGAAGTTGTAGGACCCAGTATGCCTGATGCAGCCGTGAGACTTGGTGTCCAGTGAAGAAGAATTTCCGGTTCTTCATGATCACTAGGGACAGGGAGAGAGCTTGGAGGGACAAAGCTATCCTTGCCTGTCGTGCATAAAGAAAAGACAGCTCCTACCTTTTCATCATCAGGTCTGTTGCTTGGTGATTTCCAATGGGTGACAAAAATACGGTATTGGCACACATTTTGTTAGTCCGCAAAGCGAGTCCTTTCTCAATCCACAAAGAAAATGAGCTTGACCTTGAGCAGGGGTCTCTACTCCCTGGGCCACAGACCAGTACCAGTCCATCCCCTGTTAGGAACCAAGCCGCACAGCAGGAGGTGAGCAGCAGTCCAGAAAGCAAAGCTTCATCTGTATTATTTATCACCTCTCCCTATGGATCACATTACTACCTAACTCCTCCTCCTCTTACATTCTCATAGGAACCTGAATGCTATCATGAACTGTGCATGCAAGGCATCTAGGTTGCAAGCTCTTTATGAGAATCTAATGCCTGATGACCTGAGGTGGAGCTGAGGCAGTGATGCTAGTCTTGGGGAGTGGCTGCACATATAGATTAACATTAGCAGAGAGGTTCGACTGCACAGAGGCCATAATAAATCAATGGTTTGCAGACTCATATCAAAATCCAAGTTCAGGGTTCCCATTGATTCCGCATTATGGTGAGTTGTAATTATTTCATTATATATTACAATGTAATATTAATAAAGTGCACAATAAATGTAACATGCTTGAATCATCTTGAAACCATCCTCCCCTGCCCAGCTCATGAAAAAATTATCTTCCATAAAACTTGTCTCTGGCGCCAAAAAGTTGGGGACTACCACTCTAAGGGACTAAGACAAAACAGTTCAAAACTTATGTGGAGAGGACTAGTTTTATTTTGGAAAATAAGAAGTTGGGTCAAGAAAACATATGAAAAAAACTAAGTAGAAAATTATGGACTCTTGGATTTGAAAATACTGGACTAGCCTGTGAAAGGATGATTGTGTGTATGTATGTGTGAGTGTATACATGTCCCAAAAGTCTTTGTGCACTTAAAGCTTTATTAACTCCAGAATTATAAATACTACAAATTTATAAAATTGTCATTTAAAGATTTAACTACTAAGTATAATTTCTTCATCCTCAGATTTAATGAATTTTGAATAATAAATTATTTTAAATTTGGTGTGTGGGTCCCTCTTATGATTGAAAATATGGCAACAAACATTATTAAAAATTCACAAAACTAAAAAAAAAAAAAAAAAAAAGGAAAAGAAAATGAGCTTGAAACACGTCCATTCCATCCATCTAGCTCATGACTGACCCTCTACCCCAGGAGGACACAGTCTGCTTCTAGCACAGAATGGAAAATTGCCATGTGTTTGACCAAAAATAAACACCATGTGCCTGGCGCTCACACAGAGCCAGGCACAGGGTGTTTGTGTCTTCCCTTTCCTCACTCTAATTCTTCAACTGAATCCTTGGGAATGGAATGTTCCAGACTCCTTCTGTTCCTGACTGGGAATTATTTACTCATTGCTAGATCCCTACTGGGTTGTGAATCCCTTTGAGGGTGTCACACCATGTCCTACTAATTCTACAACCTTCCATCCCAACCGCACTGCATGGAGCTTGCCTGCAACAAGCAGCTGCTCCAACAATGTTAAATATATAGCCGAAAGGAAGAACAGAGTTGTCGGGACTGGAGGGTAGCTTCCTGTGTTTGGTACCAGATTTCACTAAATGAATTCATTTATTTGAGAAAGACAACCTGAAGGAGAGTGGTGGAGGCAGCATGATGTGGGAACTTGCCAGCCCTGCTAGGTCGGCTCCCTGTGTCGGGCTCTTGGGTATTGGGCATCGCGTCCTCACCGCGTTGCTTTCCCGCTGGGGTTGAACCTCCATGCCTTTGGGCAGCTTCTCGCTTCACTAGAGCAGCCCTTGACTCAATTGTACATTAAGACTCCCTGCAGGGACTTGCAAGGATGGCCCTGTTGGTGGGGGTTCATGACTGTTGTCACTCCGAATCTCTGCACGCATCTGCATGTGGAAGTGGTTCAGATGACCCTTTGTTGAGAATGTGACCTATCACCCCTCCCTTTTGGTGTTTGGGCAGCGGATGGCAAGACAAACAATGAGGAGAGAGTCGACCGCTCTGTGTCCTTTTGGACAGAAGCTCATTTCAGGGAGATGTTGGGGACATGGCTTCAAATGTCCTGGGGGGTGGGAAGGCCTGGGGGGCGGAGCAGAACGCACTTTTTTTGTAAGGCTCAAGCTGCAGTTCTTCCCCTTCCGGTGATCTCCCTTCCCCCACTCCCTGCCCCGTAATTCCAAACAGCAGCTGGCAGAAGCAATGCTTGGCCGGTTTACTCAAAGCACGATGCCCTTAGGATGGTCATTACCGAACTAGTGGGATGCTCACTAAAGCTTCAGATTCCTGACCATCACTCCCAGCCCACTGAATCAGAAGGCTCTCTGTGCTGTTTGACTTTTTAACAAGAACCCCATTTTATGCACTTAGAGTTTACTAATGGTTTGGGCTGTGTGGTTGGAGTCCGGGAAGTAAAAGCAAGCCCAATTTTTTTTTGGAAATCTTTTTTCAAGTCCTGAATATTTTATTTTCACCCATCCTTTATGAAAAGCTCATTTTTAAAGATGTCATTTCCTTCCCCTATTGTAACCCCTGAGGGCCCATGGCTGGATGTGTCTGGGAGCAACAGGCTGGGTGCCTGCAGCGGACAGATCACTGGGCACCCGCCTCAGAGAGAAGCTGACACCACCTCGGGCTGTGACACACTGAGCATCTCCTTGGCTCCTCCTCAGTGAGCTCGCACAGGACTTCATTGAGAAGATGGCCTATTTCTCTCCCCCGATAGAGAAAATGCATTTTCAATAGCATGTAACTCATTCTCTCTCTCCCAAGTCATGTTGATGTAACCAGATTTAGTACTGATCTTCAGCTTAATATGTTTTTAAAAGCAGCCGGGGGATTCAAATTTTGGTGCCAGAATCAATTCCTGTCATTCCATGGGATTGCTGAAAAATTTCATTCCAAAATCATGTTTCGTTCTACCGAGCTTTGACATTTGAGTCTATGAAATTGTTTACCCTTGATTTTTTTTAAAAAAAAAATCAGTTTACTGACATGTTTTGATGGGTGCTGCATGATTATGTCCTCCATTACCAGTTATTGTTCATGCTTATTAAATTTGATTTTAATCCATTTTGCATACATAAACTATCAAATAAAAACCCCCCAGTAATTTGACAATCAAAACTTGGTCCCGTATACACCTGGGGACAACTTTCTACTTCTTACTATAGGTTCTGTGTTGGCAGTAGCACAGCAAAGATGACACGTGGATTGGAGGTGACAATACACTCAGCAGTGAGAAAGATCAAAAGTGAGGTTGCTGATGTGCCTCAGGGTGACGTCAGGAATGAGGCAGTAGGAAAATGTCAGAGCCAGACACCACAAATTTAAGTGACTATAAGGAGAGTGGGAAATATTCTTGACACGACAAGAAGAGAAAGGCTTGACATAATTGAGTGGTGTGAGCTTGGAGGGACGGAAGGAGGAAAGTTTCCCCAAAGACATCCAGAGCCCGAAACCTAAAACCTGAAACCCAGGACTCTGTTGCATAATGTGCCAAAGGGGACTTTGCAGATTCCATTAAGGCAAAAGGCCTTAAAATCAAGGGACTATCCTGGATTTTCCAGGTGGGTCTAATTTAATCACACGAGTCCTTCAAAGCAGGAACTTCCTGGAGTTGAAACTAGAAGAGATGGAGTATAATAGAAGGGGGCATTAGTGCCATTCAGTGTGGGGAGGACTTGACACATCATCGCTAACTTTGAAGATGAGGAGGCCACAAACCAGGGCATGTGAGGGCCTCAGGACAGTCCCTGGCCCACAGCTAGTGCGAACATTGGGACCTCACGCTACAACCTCATAGAATTGAAGTCGGCCAGTAGATGGATTTCCTCCAGAGCCTCTGGTCTGTCTGAGACCGTGATTTTTGTCCTCATGAGACCCAAGCAGAGAAATAAGGTCAGAACCCTGGTACTTCCGACCCACAGAACTGTGAGCTAATAAACACGTGGTGCAGGAAGCTGTTGAATTGTGACCATCTCTCATGACAGCAACAGGAACCCAGCCAGAAGGCAACAGGGTTGATGCCAGGGGCAGACAAGTTCTCATCTAGAAGGGGCTAGGGGACATAGGCAGCCATGGTGACTCCTCTGGATCTGGATGTGCCAATGTCACATTGCAGCTGACACCTGACAGAGCACGACATCACTCAGGAGACCACATTTTATAAAGCTCAGTCTCCTTCTCTACAAACTGGAAATAGTAACAGGATCTCCTGCGCTTGCCCCTGGTGAGGCGTAAGCGAGGTAATGGATGTATAAGTAACCAGTGCCTAGCACAGATGGCCTTTCCTAAAGTATAAAATAAACAGTGGCTTATCCCTGCAATTCAAGGACAAGTGACCATGGACAGGCTTTACTTGAAAGGATTTGTGAACTAGCATCAAGGGGAAAGCCAGATTCCAACCCAGGCCTCGGAAGAGAGGCAGTGCACCCAGAAAAGGGTCTGGAATGAGTGCGGGGCCAAATGTGACCCTGAGCAATCCTCTCAAATATGTATCAAAACCACCTACAGACCGAGGAGTCTGGGAAGATGGCAGAGTAGGCAGCACCTGGAGTCTGGCTCTTCACCTAGACCACTGCACTGGCGGACTCTGTCTGATGGACTCCTCTGGAACTCGGGAGTCTACTGAAGGCTTGCGACTTATAGGAAAGGCTTGGATAGTAAGTTGTGGTTATGTTTCATCAATGTAATCTCTTAGCACAGGAACTGCGACTAACCCGCTAACCCCAGCCATGTGGTGGGCAGCCATGCCCATGTTCCTGGAAAGAAGGCAACCTGCACACAGCTTTCAGGAGCCACAGTGGACAAAAGGGGCCCTGCCCTCCAAATATTAGGAACCTGTGGTCTGACTGCTGCCTCCAATCACAGAGGAGCAGACAGAGGGGTGAGGAGGCATTGTGTTGTATAGCCTCCGCTGTTGCAAGCTCTGGCTGAAGTGACTTCCATGGTGTTTAAAGAAATGGCACACTTCCCTTCCCTTTGTTTTTCCCTTTTGGAAGTCAAACATTAAAGACTGGGATATTGAAAACAACTGCATATATGGGGACTATTTAAAAGTGACTGTGCACACCTGGGGCAAGGCTCAGAAAAGACCTGTAAAGACCCTAAGTTTATACCTCAGGCTAATCCTCGACCAGAGAAAGCCTGCAATGATGCAAAAAATAAAAACAATAACAAAACATAACAAACCTGAGTAATAGGGAGAATCTGATTTCCAGAGTTTAGGTTGAAATGTCCAGGGTTCAACAGAAAAATCCCAAGACACACCAAGAAACAGGAATGTATGGCCCATTCAAAGTAACAAATAGACAGATATTGTCCCTGAAAAAGATGTGATGGCACATATGTTGAACAAAGACTTTAAAACAACTATCTTAAAGATGCTCAAAGAGCTATAGGAGGATGTAGAGAAAGCAAAAAAATAAATAAATAAATAAATAAATAAATAATAATAATAATAATAATAATGCATGAAAAATGGAAATATCAATAAAGAAATAGAAAACCTAAAAAGAAAACACAAAGGAATTTTGGAGCTGAAAAATACAGTAACTAAAATTTAAAAATTCACTAGAGGGATTGAAAGCCACATCTGAGCAAGCAGAAAAAAAGAAAGAATCAACAAAGTCGAACATAAGACAATAGAAATTATTGTATCTGTGGAATAGAAAGAAAAAAGACTAAAGAAAAGTGAACAGAGTCTAAGTGACCCACGAGACACCACTGAGTGGACCAACATATGCACTGTGGTAGTCCCAGGAGAAGAGAGAGCAAAAGGTGCAGAAAGGATTATTTCTTCAAAGAAATTATGGCTGACAACTTTCAAACTTTGATGAAAGATATGAATATAAGTGTCCAAGAAGCTCAATGAGCCCCAGGGAGCATGAATTAGAAGAGATTTACACCAAGATACATTATAATCCAATCTGCAAATGCCCAAGACCAAGGAAGAATCTTAAAAGTAGCAAGGGAAAGAATTCATCACATTCGAGGGATCTTCGATCAGACTGTCAGCAGATCTTGCATTAGAAACTTTGGAGGTCAGAGGCAGTGGGCGGGTGTATTCAAAGTACTAAGAGAGAGAAAGGGCAACTAAGAATCCCATATCCCGCAAAAATCATCCTTTGGAAAGTGAGGGAGAAATTAATTATCACTAGACCTGTCCTGCAGGATGAAATGAAAGGTCACTGGGCAGTGACACAAAGACCTTTGAAGAAATAAGGATCTCATTAATGGTAACTACATGGGCAATTATAAAAGCCAGTTATTGCAACAATGTTTTGTAACTCCACTTTTTGTTTTCTACATTTGAAGTGACTAACATATTTTTTTAAATCAATTATTTGTCTAAAAGCTAATGTTATTGTAACTTCTGTTTTTAACCATAAACTTTGTTTTCTACACAATTTTAGAGACTAATGCATCTAAAATAATGATTAGTGTATGTTTCTGGGCACACCATGTAGAAAGATGTGAGTTTGTGACATCAACAACTGAGATGGGTAGGAATGGAGATGCAGAGGAGCAGAGTTACTGTATGCTATTACATTAAAGTTAAGCTGGCATGAATTCAAATTAGAGTGTGGTAACTTCGGGATATTAATGTAATTAATGCCCATGGTAACCACAGAGAAGTGTTGATAGAATAAACGCAAAAGGAAGTGAGATAGAGACTGAAACAGTTTACTACAAAAATCAACTAAATGCAAAAGGAGGCGGCAATAGGAAAAAAGGCAGGAATTTAGAAGGAAAAAAGAGATCAGGAGTGGCTATGCTAATGTAGGGACAGAGTTTGTTTTGCAAGATGAAAGGAGCTGTGGAGACAGATGGTGGTGATGGTTGTACAACATTGTGGATGCACTTAATACCACTGAGCTGTACACTTAAAGGTGCTTAAGGCGGTAAATTTTATGTGATGTATAGTTTACCATGATAAAAAAAATTGGAAAAAAAATGTCACCTAGGAATGTGGAGACAAGGCAGGTCCTGACTCAGTCGGTGGGACTGCATGTTCACCAAGTTCCCACATGGCCCACGCTTTGAATAGCAAAGAATTACAGTAGATGAGAGGAGGGTCACCATGTCCTGTGACACTGCTGGATGGTGACACAGAGGAAGGGGATGAGAGGCAGTCAGAAGGGCTCCTGGGCTGTAGGAAGCAGGACTGGATGAACACTGGGCTCAGCTGTGCTGGGCGGGTCCCCCTGCTCGGCCGTGCCCATTCATACCGAGGTGTGTGTGCCTGTGCCTGTGTTTCGTCAGCACCGGCAGGTGGAGAACTTTCCCAAGGCTTCATGGCTGCTCCCGGTCTCTGTTCTCAGGAAGCTGCGGGAGACCTCAGGAAGCAGGTCCTGTGGAAGGGACAGGACCCAGTTTGCCTTCTCTGTGCTCTGGAATTGACGCAGATGTTGCCATGGAGGCAGGTAGGACAGTTCAAACAACGTCCTCACAAGTAAAGTGAGGTCCTGGCCAAGTGTGACTGCCACTTCCCTCTGTCCCTTTCCTACCATTTCCTTTTCAAGGTACTTTTACAGCTGTGATCTCATCACCTTGGCTTTTTATTTTATTGAATTCTAAAGGCGTTTACATGGAGTATATAAGCATGATGGTTTGTGTTGTCCTCTGAAATTAAACATGCAGGCACATCTGCCGACCCTGAGGTCTTAGAACATGGGCATCTTCTCTCCTGCGCCTCTGCAGTCATCATTTAAGTGGGAGTGTCGAGCTCCCTGCAGCCTCAGAGAGTAAACTTAGTGGGGGAGCTTCCGGAATCAGGTGGGCTTGGCCTCCAGTCTGAGCAGCCAGGACAAAGGAAGCAATAGAGGGACATCAAATGGGGTTTTTATAACTTGAAAAATGTAACAGAACCAAGAGAGCATGAGGCAAAGCTGCCGGAAGAGGAGTGCCCACCTGGTGGAGGTTCCCAGCTACGGCCGGTGCCTTTTTCTCATGAGGGATGAAGCTTTTTGCCATCGTTGTTTAATTTTGTTTTTTCAGTAGGGGTAAAATGTATTGAACTCATTGTAGGAAATATTTTGTGCAAGCTCTTAGGTTCCCGTAAAGCAAGTCGAAGTGATAGGAAAAGCACAGCTGAAGCGAGGTGTGGTATTAGCATTTTTATATATTCATTACTGTCGATGTTCCTCTTACCACTCTTCAAACTGAATTCAGCAGCTACTGACTAAACTTCATAATCTAATTCTCCCAGATGCAATGCATGAGTGACTTTATTAACTTCTATGAGTTTAAGGGATTTAATAAAAAATGAATTTTTAAGGGAAAAGATGGCAGGTAATAAATGAGGTATTTCCGTCACCTGCTTCTGATGTGTATGACCCACTGGTAATTCTATTCACTTATGCAAATGATGGATCACTTTAACCATGCCGGAAAGAACCTTTCACTGAGCTTGTAAGTGGCAATCAGAGAAAACAGGCCAAGGTTACCTGAATCTCCCCACAAAGATCATCTTGTCTAGTGTGAGATGTTACAAGGGAGAGGGGCTCGTTAACATGAAGCGGTTTAGACCAAGCTTGTCCAACCTGTGGCCCGAGGGCCACATGTAGCCCAGGACGGCTTTGAATTTGACTCAACACAAATTCTTAAACCTTCTTAAAACACTATGAGATTTTGTTGTGACTTTTTCTTTTCCTTTTAGCTCATCAGCTATCATTAGTGTTAGTATATTTTAGATGTGGCCATGACAATTCTCCTTCCAATGTGACCCAAGGAAGCCTAAAGTTTGGACACCCCTGATTTAGACTATAGAGAAAGTTCCAGAGAATTAACCTACTTGCTTATTCAAACAAAGTGAAAACCAAGAGTTTGGACTCTATTTATGAGCAACGTGGGGTTTGATACATTCATCTTCTGTAACTAAGGGGGTTCTTGCCTTGGACATGGTCACATGTGTAATTTGGGGTAGCCAGATCACTGGAACCCAGTGGCTGTGGGAGCTCCTCATTTGTCCTTTCCTGATACAGTTATGTCAAAACGTACTCAGTCAGCCAACAAATATTTCAGTGATTCATGTGTCCCAGGTGCTCCGGAAGCAGCGGTGAGCCGGGAAGACAGTGCCGTATCCACGCAGTTAGCATTCTGCTCGGGGAGGTGGGTGATATGCGTGGGAAAGCACGCCCGTCCATAGGGACGAATGCTGAGGGAGGTGAAGGGAGGTGAAGGGAGGCGTGTGACCGGGATGACGGAGGGAGAAGTTCTTGCTAAGAGCCAGGCAGGCACGGAGATGGTGAATGCACCACAAGGCTTGGTTCCTGGGGTGTCTCTCTCCAGCCTGGCCCCCAGCTCTCAAACCAGATGCCTACTTTGAAGAGATAGGCAGCAAGAATAAAAGTTGTATGTTTTGGATCCCCCTAAGTGGCAGTTACATTGAACCAGTAACAACACCCTCTAGCAGTGGTTCTCAACTTGGTTGAACTTGACAATCACCTGGAGAATTGGAAATACACCTAAGTACTCTGCCCACTGCTTCTGAGGTAATTGGTATGGAGCTGAAGCTCACATGTAGAATGTTGGAGAACTGAACACAGTGGTTTTTTAATGTTCATGCACATCTAGACCACCTGGGTTATTAAAACACAGAGTTGGGGAGACCCACCCTCCCAGAGCATCTGACTCAGCAGGTCTGGCAGGTGTGGGAACCTACCTTCCTGACACACTCCCAGAGGAGGCTGGCCCAGGTACCACTTTTGAAAGCCCTTCCTATAACAGAGTCCGTGTCCTCGTGGTGCTTGATGGCAGGTGGCAGGCACCAGTGTGAAATGCACAGCCTGGGCATCACTGCAGGGGTTCCGTACTCGCCCCTCGCCCCTTGGAGAGAAACACAGCCGTGAGAAATCTCGGCCTCTCTTTGCTCAGTATCAACTCTACCTCCCGTTCTCCCTGCACGTTCTTAGAGCCTCGTGATATAAGAACATGGCGAACGGAGGCTGTCTGCGGGGGTAATGGATGGCATTCGAGGCCAAGGTAGGGACAGGAGAAAACAGAGCATGATGTGTGGGGAATCCTCACAGTAAAGAACAACCTGTGTGGCATGGGTCCCGTCTGATGACAGCAAAGGTCTGTGGGGTGCTCAGGGCCCCAGGGGGAAATTGCTGCATCAGCAGGTGCCCTGGGACCCTCAGGGGTGGAGGTGGGAGGGACTTGGGGTGACAGCTACTTACCAGCCATTGTGGAAGCATTTCAATTTTTTCCCAACCAGCGTTACTGTTATTGTCTATCACACCAAATACCGGCCCTGGTGCGCTGTCAGAATAGAGTCACCCCTATAGGGTAGAAAGAAGCCAGGAGCGCACGGTCTCTCTCAGCAATCCCTTTGAATGGAATGTCTTTGTGTAACAAAAGTACCTGGAACTTGCGAAACATTTCATTTTTTATGTTTAAAGTTCATTTACATATCCAGTGTGTTTTTTAAAGTACTCGTAGAAGGGACTGAGTGAGCAATATCACTTGAGTGGAAGTAGCCAGCAGGCGACAACTGAATGGGTACCAAGACATTCCTTTCAAGTCCCCAGGCCATACAATTTAGTATTCTGATCCTGCACACGTACTTACTCTCCACACGGAAATACTATCTTAGGCGTTCCACCAGGAACAACATAGTTTCATGCTCCGAGGTTAATGGCAAGCTGCTCGTATGTGGAATCTACCTATTTGGGATGATTGAGCCAAATTAGAGCAGATTAAACATTACCCAACATAACAGATTCAATGTTCAGGCAATTTCTTTTGTGTCTTGGTGTCAAGTCTTCCAAGATTCCAGAATCACATGATCATGTAGGTATAGATGACGACAATATCTTTTATTGTATAAACTTTGTCAGTACATTTGAATATCAAAACCTCATGACTAAGGAGAGATACCCACAAAGGCTACCCACAGCTGATCCGGCCCTAGTGGCCATTCTAAGTGCATTTTCAGGGGGTCACTTGTGTTGCCAGTAGATTGAAAGGCTCTTCTGGAGCAACCTCTTCTATCACCTCTGGGAAAGACCCATCAAAGGAATTTTTTAGTGAAAATGGTGAATGGCCTTCTTTTACCATGCATGCTGTAATTTTGCATAAATTTACATAAAGAATCTGGTTTAATGTGGTGAGTCTATATGTCAAACTAGTTTGTGGGAATGAAAAAGTTCCCAAGTGGTCACTCTGGTGGATACGCTTGGTGCCATCACTGCCGGTGACAATTTAATCCATTCTCATGGAGGCGACTCAGAGATAGGCTGTCGGTGTTAGGACTGTAGGCTTCCTTGAATGCCAAAGCACACCTTCCCATTAGTGACTGAGAGTTCATTTTTGAGTCTTTGTGCTTATTGTACGTGTTCTTTCTTATACATGCACATACACCCGAAGAAGAACCAAAAGCAAGCTGGTGTGGAAAAGCAGTATTTTGCAAATTGTGCAAGGATTTGCACAAGCTCTGTGAGGCTTTGTGAGGCCATGGATTGGCATGATTTTGATTTTCTAACTTCATAAGAAACGACATTTATTTCTCTAAACCAGTCTTCCCCTCCTCTGAGAGCCTAGCTTGCCTGGCCAGTGGAAAATTTAGTCTCAGTTATTATGGGGGTTCCTTGTCCCTTAGACTAATCTGAAGGTTCCAGAACCTTCTATTTTTCCACCTTAGAGGCCCTCTGGTGTCACAGTTGTTCTGTGTGAGCCTCTGTCCCTTTACATTCTTTATCCCACCCAAAAGATGGTTTCCATGTCGTGGGGGACTGTCTACCCCCCGTCCCTTCTGGCCCAGTTAGCATGAGCACCCTCAACACAGCTTTTTTGAGAACAAAAGCAAACCACTGTTTTCTCCCAGCAGCAAATATACTCCTGCACTGAAGTCATAAAAATGCCGACTTTCTTCTTATAGCTGGGTGGGAAAAATACAGAAAAAAACACCTACGAATTAATAAATATTTAAAAGTTATCCTGAATGTAAAAACTAAAGACTATTCTTTCCCTGAATATTCTTGCAAAATCAAACATCCAAGGAGCTCTGCTGTGTGCTTTGTTTAGCTTTACAGAGTCTTAGGATTCCAAATGACTCGCCAGGGCACAGACATTCTCGGTAGAGAAATAGGGACATCCACTCTTATTTGATTCTTCCCATCAGTGTGCGTGGGGAGCCATTATCTGCCTTTTACAGATGACAGAAATGAGGCAGAAATCACCTGGGATGTACCCAAGGTTAGTGACTGATTCCTTCAGCAAACCCTCCGAGTATTATGTGACAGACACTATTCTGGGCACTAAGGATACATTAGTGAACAAGGGTGACCAGCTTCCTCCCCTCGGGGAGCATCCAGTGCAGATGGGGGAGTGGAAGGCAAAGGGGAAAGCAAGCAGTAAATTAAACAAACAACCAAAATGAGGAATTTCAGTTGATGGCAAAATGAACAGCTGAGATTTATTGAGTTGTCAGCCTTTGCAATCCCGAGTGTGGATGTGCTCTGGGTGCTATCATCTCATCCTCAGAGAGCCCTGCACAGTTGGAGACACTGTGCTATTTTAGACAAGAGAACTAGGGGAGGCCCGGGGACGTTAACTGTTACACAGTAAGCAATGGACATACAGCCAGCCGGGTGGGGGTGGGGTGGGCCTGGAGGGAGGCTCCTCCCAGAAGGCTGTGGCTGGCCTCTCTGGAGTTGAATGTGAGCTGAGAGCTGAGAGGAAGGAGAAGCTGTCAATGCAGACGTTTGGGAGGAGCAGTGTTCCTGTGCAAAGGCCCTGGGGTAAAAGGGGAGAAGTTGAGAAATCCATGTCTATTGGAGTCCTAAATTCAGTGACCTTTCTGCTTTGTACAGAGGAAAAAACCTAATTGTAGGGCCACTCACAAATCAGAAACAAAGCCTTTGTTACAAAAGGACAATGATGGCTAAGTAAGGATTTGAACTCATTTTCTGCACACTGATACGTTTGTAAGACTTCCACAATCACCTCATCTTAGTCTCAGTTCAGGCAGCCCGCTGAGGATGCTGGAGGTATCTGGAATGCTCAGTTTCTCTTAGTAATTACCTTGATCAACAGGGGCCAATTCTTCTTTTTTTTATCATTCTTTTCTAGCTCTTAGTTTTGAGTCAAAATGATATTTTAGAAATAATTAATGTTTCTATTGTGTTTCTGGAGTGTTTTCCTTTCTGTTTTATGAAGTTTGAGGGATAGACTTGCATCCCCCCCACCCCGGGCTTTATTCTGCTCATCTGAAATGGTCAACAGAACCTTTGTGAGAAGTCTTTCCCATGTGCTAACTGTGAGGTGGGTGAGGTGGGTGTTCTTCACCCCAGACTAAAGATTGGTGTTGCACAAAGTGCTTTGGTTCCTAGTGACGGCATTGGTCCCCAAACCAGTGTGGAGCTTAGTTGTAGCTCCTCAGGTGCCTGAGGTCACATTGACCTGAGCGACCTAACAGCTGGCTAAGTCTAGAAGTAAGCACGTCTAAGGAGCCACCTGGTGACCTTTGTTGTACAGTTTTTCAATCTTACCAGGTTGGTATCCAGGAATGGCCCTTTTAGGAAGAGGGGTCATCTTCCTGTGAGATGAAGCAAGCCCCAAAGGAGGAAACCTGGAACAAAAGAGGATGTGTCCCAGCACACAGACTGTCAGCCTCTAAGTCTTTTCAGGTCTGAACACTCCAAAGGAAGAGCACAACCTTCTGGTCTACCACAGGAGAAAGAGCAAGCAAGGCAGGACTTCTTCAGCGGGGTTGTCCCTCCAATCTCATAAAGGAAAATGCCACCAAATATTTCCCTCCAATAGACTTAGTTATGTAGTTCTGCAAAGGCTCTGTAGCCTAGACAATATAGTCTAATCAATGGGTGCCTTTGAACTTGATCCCTCAATGGCAGTTGTTGGTCATGGTGACAATGCAGGATATAAGTGGTAAAGTGTTGGCAGGGAGAAAGACTGTGCATCAGGTGGGTCACACTATGTCATTCCTAAGGCATCATCCATTGGCAGTTTGTGACTCTGAGTCCAAGACGTGAGAATGGCCTTTAGAAGCTGGAAGTGGCCCTCAGGTGACAAGTCAGCAAGGAAATAGGGACCTCAGTCCTACATCACAGGGAACTGAATTCTGCCAAAAACCTAAGGAAGCAAGAACACAGACTTCCCCCTGGAACCCCCAGAAAGGAACACAGCTGTGCCGACACCTTGATTTTCGTCCAGTGAGATCCACACTAACCTCTGACCTGCAGAACTAACTGTGCAATTTTATTTTATTTTATTATTTTTTTATGTGGGTAGCTCCCTGGCTGGGAAACGAACCCAGGCTGCAGCACTGACAGCTCCAAAGCCTTAGCCACTACACCACCAGGGAACTCCCCTAACTGTGCAATTTTAAATGCGTGGTGTTTTAAGTCACATTGGTAGTAATTTGTTGCAGCAGGGAACCAACACATGCCGAGAAGGAAAAGCCAAAGTACGTATGTCCTTAATGATTCAGAAAGGAAACGACAACAATTCAGGTGTGTTGAGGCATCATGGCATCTGACTCAACTTCCTGTCCCTCCAGGGCAGTCGGAGGAGCAGGGAAGGCAGACTGAACAGCTGATGTGTGACTGAGACGTGCATTGCTCCGCCTGGCGTCTGCTCTGAATCTCACCACCAAGGTGCGCTGAGGCACCAGTGGCCATACTCTCTCCTTCTGTCTCTCTGAGGCTGGGTGAACATGTCCTTGCCTTTGTGTCTATTTAACCTGCTGAGCCAAACCTAAGGAGTATCTCTTAAATAGTGCCAGCTACAGGTTTGCCCTTGGGAAATGTTTCTTTGAAGTGATGGCTTGCTTCTAACAGCAGCATTTCTGCAGAAGGGAAGGTGTCAACATTTAACTGTTGCCACTTTTTGAATGGAGTCAAGGAGGTCATTAACCCTAGCCCCCAAAGACTCAATCTGAGGTAGAATTATAGCAAGGGCACAAGTTATAAAAGAGAGGAGAGGTTTGCCCTCTCATGCTGAATTGAAGGGACAGCTTGCAGGATGTCTGCAGCTTGTTGTGCACCCAACAGAAAGACCTCATCTGTTGCTTTGTGACGTAGCCAGCTAACTGATGTGTGGTGCCATCGACATTACTTTGCAGGCGTTTGGTTCATTGCTAGAGGTAGAAGCAGTAGGGAAAACAAGTAAAGCCCTCCAGAGAATTACAGAAGGCTTGGAGCAGAAAATTAAGTTTAGTCCTCAGTGACCAGCTTCCCCTGCAAGCTGTTTGGAGATGAAGCACTTGCTGGTACATAAACAACTTGGAAACTTCTCCCACTGCTGACTGACTTCCCATAAGAAACTGTAGCTGCAGATACTCTCTGGCGGTCAGATAAAACCAACTGCTAGGATCCAGGTCGTCAGCTTCCTCTTTGGGAAGCCTGAATGCAGCCCTTCCCACTGTCAGCAATGCACAGGCCAAGTGCCAAAGGGTGGACACACCGTGGGGACAGCATGACTGGGTCTCTGAGACGCCTCTCATTGGGAGTAACTGGGTCTCAGGATGAGGTAGCGCCAAGCAGCCATTTCTCTGAGCAGTAATAGGACCACAAGGAAAGAACAACTATTTTATAAACATTGCATTTGATAGAAGTAGGACGTCACAGACTCAACAGGGAACTCAAGAGTTCTCAAGTCCACTCATAGTACAAGAAAGAAAGGTCTTCAGAGTGCTTCCCAAAGATCAGATTGGCCCTCACAGTGACAGAGACTTGTCACCATTCAGAAAGCTGTGTGCATTAGAAATCAGGTCCCCACGTTGACCTGAGCCTGTTGGACCATTGTAAAAGTTTCCCTGGTGGTCCCACAGTCCATGGCCATAGATCAAGTCCAGTCTCACCTCTAGCCGAATTCTCAAGCCATGGAGGGTTCTTAAAAATCATCTTGCTCCAACCTATCATTTTACACCTAAGAAAGCTACCACCAAAGATGTTTAATAATATTTTTTGTTCGTGGTCACACAGTAGGTGGCCATCAACATCCCAAGGTTCTCAGGGGCCTGAGTTTCTCCCAGTACACTGTGTCCAAGGAAGGAGTCCCAGTGACAGGACTGTTAGTGTTAGAACATGCTGTTGTCATCCAACCTGGTTTACTCGCAGATTTAGGAGATACGAGTTTTGAAGTGAAAAAATGCTGGGGATCTAATCTAGGTTTTGGAACTTATCATCTATGTGACCGTAGATGTTTTCTTAAACTTTCTTACTCTCTGGTTTCTTAATTATCAATGAAAGATCACGAGAATTGCCCTGAGGATGAAATGAGGTCATAGTGTTATAAAGCACCTGATTTGTGCGTAAAGAGAGAAATCCTGCACACATTTTCCGACTTTTATTTGTTAAAACGTTCAACAGAAGCTTTTAGAATGCCCTCTAGGTCCTGGACACGGATTTGGGTTCTGGATATGTTGAACTGAGCACAGACATGTCTGGTCCCTGCCCTTCTGTGAAGGGAGGTGATGGCACATCCCATGAGACGTTAGTACGTGCTTTACAGGAAATGGAGCGGCCTTGGGGCAGAGGAAGTAACGAGGTACTCTTCTCCCCAGGGAGGTCAGGGAAGGCATTTCTAGGAATGTGATCCTTTGAGGAGACACCTGAATTGAGTCAGATTATGAATCATGTGACTATATGGGGGAGGGAGAGGCTAGCGTGTTGCAGTGCTGTGAGGCGTAGTGAGGAGGCAGGTGAGGTTAGAGGTGAGGACAGAGCGATAGCCAGGGGCTGCTGGGTCCTGCAGGACCTTCAGGGACTGCGGTGAGGCTCTGGGTGGTGTTCTTACAAGACGTGTGATTCAAAGCACAGATGTGACATCATATACAATGTTTTGAAACCATTGTTTTCCACCCTGGCTGCACACTGGGATTGTTTAGGGGTATTTTCTAAATCCCTGTGCTATTGTTAGAAGTCCTGTGGGGAAGACTAATAACGTACGTGCAGGGTAGGAATGCCATCTTCTGAAAGGACGTCAGCAGTTACCAGGCTCAGAGGTGTGTGTGATGAGGCAGCCTGTGAGCTGAGCCATGTGCCCCCACCCCGGGAGGGAGTCTGCATGATCAGATCGCCCCTGTGGGAAATGGGCCACGGCAGCTTTCCGATCTCAGGTACACGTCAGGAACATCTTGACTTCCTGCTGGTCCTGCAGATTCTTTCTGAGTTGTAGTAAGAAAAATACAAAAAGGCCCAGCAAGCCAGGACACAATGGAACCATAGGAGTGGGGTGAAGGGGCAGGGATGGAAGAGGGGAAAAGGGGTCAAACATATGGTGGTGGAAGAAGAACTGACTCTGGGTGGTGAGCACACAGTGCAACAGACAAATAATGTGTTATAGAGTGCCACACTTGAAGCCTGTATAATTTTACTAACTAATGTCACCAATTTAATAATAATAATAATAATAATAATAATAAAAATAAATGCGTTTCTGGAAGTTTGCTTCATTGAAAGCATTTTAACTGCAGAAGATCTTTCCTGTACTCCATTCTGTGGCTAATTCAGGACATTTGGTGTGAGCTACATGTTGGACTTGAGTTGATGAATAACTATGGCTTTCAGTCTTGAATACCTGTGACAAACTTGTATAAGTAAGTAAGATACCAGTTAGCCATGTGTCTTCTTTCTTTTAAGTATCATTTAGCTCACCATATAAACCACAGGGCTTCAGCAGTTAAAAGTTATCTCATTAAAGATGTTGTCGTTGCTCAGTGATTCTCAACTGGGGACAGTCTGGCTCCTCATGGGACACTTGGCAATGTCTGGACATATTTTTGGTTTTCACAACTGGAGTAGGGATACTCCTGGAATCTAGTAAGTAAAGATTAGAGATGGCCCAAAATGTCAGTAGAGACAAGGTTGATAAAGCCTGTTCTAAGGTCATTGTCCCCGCTTGGGAGAGAGGACAGTCCAATTCCACATTTCCTGATACTTAGCTATGTAATACGAAGTAAGAAGTTTAACCATTCTGAACTTGGGTGATGGGGTTCCTCATCTGAAAATATGCTATTGAATTAGGTTCAGTATAGAGCAACAAAATACAGGTGCCCGTTACATACTTGTTACCATGCTCAGCTGAGTTCCTTCATCTGTAGGAGGGTAATGATCCATAAAGCTATATAGCTAGAGACATGATCATGCTGTGTAACAAACAACATCAAGTTCACTGACTCAGAACACCATCATATGTTCTCATGAATTTTCCATTTAGTCAGGGTTTTACTGGTCTACCCTTGGCTTGTCTTCTAGCTGGGGATCCGGTCCGACATTCCACGTGACTCCCATACTTCTCAGACCACTAGGTTCTCCAGAGTGTGATGAGAGCCAAAAAGCACAGAGGGGCCAGTGGAGACACACAAAACCTATGAAGAGCTGAGCTTAAAACTGTGCCATTGTCCCTTTCAACTTCACTCTTTTGGCTAAAGCAGGTCGTATGGCTAAGAGCAGAATTAAATGGGTGGTGAGAATGGAAGGAGCATACTACAAAGGCATGAATGTAAGGAAAGGTAAGAATTAGGGACAGCAATGCTATCTAGACAGAGAGACCTCCCAACTCAAATGTGCAGTAGTTTTAAGGGTGTAGCCTTGTTTGTACATCTTTTGAGATTTTTTATTTATCATGTGAACTTGGTGTCTCTTCATTTGAAGTTAATCTTGAGCAAAATCTCAGCTTCCAATATCTACCTAAATTTCTTTGCAACCATTTTCTTTGATACTCGTATGAAGAGCGTCCAGCCAGTGTTCCGTCCCGACCTTTGTTTGGCCTCACGTGCTCCTCCCACCGCGGGGTCTTGCTACAGGGAGGTATGGAATGTGACTGCTGCAGAGGATAATTTATGAAGCTCTGGCAGGGAACAGAAAGGAACACAGGGTTGACATCATGAGTGCCATGGAGTGTGTCAGCTGAGTGGCACGTCGGGTATTCCCCTCCTCGGAAGGCAATGGCTCCTGCCCAGGCACCGCTCCTCGAACTGGAACCCCAGTGAACCTTGTTTCACAAGTGGTTCTAGAAAGGGCTTTGAAGGGTCCCCTAATACCATGACTATGAGCTCGATGCTTTATAGACTTGACCTCTATGCCAGGTGACAATGCTACATCTAGGTGCTCAGATGTAATTTTAACAAAAGGTGTTGTTTGCACATGCATAGATCATCTCCAGAAAGGAGTATGAAATGAGTATGAATCAGTGAAGGGTTGTACCAGAGAGGAGTGTTGAGTGGTTATTGGACAGAGGAGGGAAGAATTTGTTTCATGAATACACTTTTCTACCTCAAATATTTAGTATAATAAGCATAGATTATCTTCTCAAAATATTCTAATAAGATGGAGGAGGGTACTGGATTCACATTTTACAACTGGGGGAACTGTGTAGATTCGAAACTGTCTTCCTAGAAAAACAGCAAAGCTGGGATTTGAATCCAAGTCTCTGTGACTCGGAAACTTCTGTTTCCATCCTGCTGTAAAGTCATTTCTCTGCATTTTCTGAGATGGATGTTGTGCACACCTGGGACTGGCTGCTCAGGAGACAACGCGTGTGTTCTCGTCAATAATTCCCATCAGTCACGGCTCCACTGGCATCAGCGTGAAACTTCTGCTGACAGGCTCTGCAGCGCTCTGTGCAAAGGCCAGCCTGTCCCATCTCCACTCTGAGCACCCAGTCATCGAGGCACAACAGTGATCCCAGCGCTCAGAGGAGCTGAGAAGGCATGTGTGCCAGCGCTTGCATTTTCATCGTCCTTACTTTTCAAAACAACTGGGGACAACGCCACCTGCCAGTACAGACCTCTGCGTCTTCCAAGAGCACTACCTTCCTGAGGAACGCTTCTGAGCCCACAAGACTTCTGGAGACTCAACCTCTCCGACAAGGGGAAACGAACATCCAGGGACTCAAAGGACAAATGTCGTTAGAAAAGAAAGTTACCAGCGGTCTGCGACCTGACCTGGCACCTGGTGTCCATGCAGCCCCCCTTTTGCCCAGGAGCATGTCAGCGGGTGAGGATGGTTGCCCCGGAAACCGAGTTTAAGATATGGGTTGTGGTCAGTCATCCTGGGAGCATTCGCGCGGCTGTGGGGCTGGCCCTGGTCAAGGCAGCTATCCTCCCTAACTAATTGCTGGTGTCCAAGAGGGACTTCTGTCGTCACAGGCAGCTAGCTCTCCTTTACTTGCTGTGGGTTTGGGACATTTGGTGGGGGTGCTGGTTTGTTTTGATTCATCTTTGTGGACTAGAGATTAGGCCACTGGGACTTAAGTCTTTACTTCTCAGGCTGCTGTGTGCCCCTTGTCCAGTCTTATCTCTCTGGACCCCAGTTTCCCAGGTCTAAGAAGAGTCAGAATTCTCTGGAAGGTCTCGATGCGTGGTCATCTTAGGATTTCTTTTCGTCCGGGATACAGTAACTAAAGAGCACACGTTTCACCTGAGGCAGTCCTAAGTGAGGCAGTGGGTGTTCCGGTCCGCTCCAGTGGCCTTTCAGCTCCCTGTGTCCCCTCCCTTCCTCTTCTTCCTACGAGGCATCTGCTCCACAGCAAAGGCTGATGGCATCAGCCAGCGACCAGCTAGGACGGGATCGTCCACAGGCAAGCATGTCTGATTCGTCGTCCGTGGGGAGCCGGCCTTATTTCCTTCTCTTTCATAGGTTGTATGATCTTGAAAGAGTCACTCGACCCCATTAGCAGGGTGGCACGGTGATTTCGATCATCTTGATGTAATTTCCTCTAAATTCTAAAATGAATGTTCCAAACCCTGCTAAGGTAGCAGGGTACAATGCTGCTGTCCGCACGCCCCTCACCACACCTAGCAGTCACAGAGGGCGTGGTTTTCTCTCTTGGATTTGATTTATAGCAGCAACATAAAGAAAGGAAACCCACCGCACAGTTCCACCACCCTGGCATGTTGTCTCTTTCGTCACTCATGGATTCTGGCTTCGGCTGGGCTAGGAATTTGATTCTATGTTGTATTCAGTGGGAGAGTTCATTTCTGGCACATCACTGCTTAGGCATCTTGCCTGCTGTAACAACAGCCTATTTTGTTGTTGTTGTTGTTGTTCTAGGGTGAGCCCCTCTCTAGCTTTGTCACCCGTAAGGTCACAATAAAGATAGAATAGCAATTTTTAAAATTTTTCAGTTGAGACCCACAAGAAGAAATCCGTTGTGGTTTATTCATACAAAAATATACAGAGAGCTGAAATATTTTATAAAACAATCATTACCCCCACCGCATGCACCACACTATGATTGTTTTTTCTATTTTATTTCCTTAAGAAAAGTAAAAACCCGCATGAGTCATGAACTACTAAACGGATTTCACAGTCCTGTTATGGGTCTTGACCTGCTGTTTTGACATACAGTCACAGCCAATTTACCATTTAGCCAGGGTGCCCTGGGACACAAACCATCTGACTCGGCTTTTAGCAACGAGGTAGGTAGTGTCTGTTAAGGCACAGGTATTGGACGGGGTGTGGCATGGGGGCATTCTCAGGTGGTGCCACCCCATCATCGTCACATGCAGGTAAGTAAGTGGTGTCAAACCCTGGGGAATCTTATTAACATTATTCTGCTCGGTGACAGGTATGCTTTCAAGTTTTCTTTCTTGGTATATCAAGTAACAAGAAGTAACTTTGCCATCCTGGAGTAGCTCCATTGCTTCCATGTCTTGAGATGCTCCAGGTGCTGTCCCAGGTCCCCTGCATGATGGCAGCTCTCGATGGGGACACGTGCAGCATTGGTCCAGCCAAAAAGGCCTGCAGCCCTGACAAATGAACTAGGAGGCAGCAGGCTAGTCATGTCACCTCACAGCAGGTCAGCACCCAGTGACACAACTGCTGGAAGCAGGTATTTCACGGGAGCCCTGTGGCATGCTTGCTTCTTGACGTGAAGCTTTCCGTGGCTTCTAAAAAACAGCCATCTCTTGAGGTCTCTCTGAAGCCAAAATTCCTTACTGTTTGGTGTGTGAAAGTTCCTTGCAAGCGTCCAGAGTCAAGTTTTCAAAGACAGATGGCTATTTCCAAAAACGCAGCGGAGCATCCAGGATCTCCCGTGAGCCTCACACGGTGCACACACGGGGTTTGGTGGGAAGCAGTTTAGGGTTGGGACTCAAAACCGAGCTCCAGCTGCTAGATTTCTGTCAGCGTTTTCTAGATACCCTATGTCATTACCCACCTCCCACTGCAAGATACCACTTTGCCCTGGATTTGGGGATTCTTATTAGAAAACTTAACTTTTTTTAAAAAAAAATACCCATTTCAGATCTTATTCTTAAATGCCAGAATAATGTGTTTTAGGCATGCCTTCAGATTCGTTGTAAGCGGGAAACTACAGAACACAAGAGAACTATTGATGAATATATAGATTTTTGGCATGTTTATGCTGTTATAAATATTTTCATTAGTAGTTTTTATCTATGTACCCTTTATACTGTAAAATTATTTCTATAGGATGGATTCATAGATGAATTTGAGAGTGAGAGTTTGGCATATAAAAAAGTTGTCTTCTAAAAATGTTTTATTTAAGTATTAACAGTTAAGAGGGACCCTATTTTCCTGTACACTCCCAAACACCAATCTTGACCTTTCTCCAGTCAACGAAATGATTGTTAGTTTCTCATGCATGAATTTGCATATCTTACTCAACAACAAAATAGACAAGTAACCTTACTGAAAAGTGAACAAAGGATTTGAATAGACTTTTCTCCAAGGAAGATGTACAAATGGCCAGCAAGCATACGAAAAGATGCTCAATGTCATCAGTCCTGAGACATTAGATAGTAACAAGTGTTGATGAGAAAGTGCAGAAGTCAAAACCCTCACACTGTTGGGGAGAATGGAAAAATGTCCCAAGACTGTGGAAACAGTCTGTTAGTTCCCCAAATGATTCAACATAGAGTTACTCTATGACCCAGTATATTCCATTCCTAGGTATTTACCCACAACAATGTGAATATAAGTCCACAAAAAATGTTTACACAGATGTTCATAGTAGAACTGTTAACCATAGCCAAAAATCAGAAACAACGCAGATGTTCCACCAGTCAATAAATGGAGAAACAAAATGTGGTTATCCACACAATGGTACATTATTCAGCCTTAAAAATAAATAAATTCTGACTCATGCTACAACATGGATGAAGTTTGTGTCCATTACGCCAAATGAAAGAAGCCAGACACCAAAGCCCACACATTGCCTGATTGCATTTACATAAAATAGGCTAATCCATAGAGACAGAAAATAGGTTGAGGACTCAGGGGAGAGGCAACAGTGAGTGACTGAATTGATACAGGATTTCTTTTGGGGGTGATAAAAATGCTCTAAAAATCATATAGTGCTGATGGTTGCGTACTGTCAATATACTAAAACTACTCAATATTATACTGTATGATACATAAATTTTATCCCAATAAAGTTGCTTTTAAATTTGCATGCTTTTCGTTAGTAAAACTAAGCATATTTTCATATGCTATTAGACATGTACATTCTTTAGGAATTGCCTGTTCTCTTCCTATCCATTGTCCATTTCTTTTCAAAGAAATTTTTAATTTTTTTATCATTGTGGAAAATTATACATAACATAAAATTTAATGTTTCAACCATTTTTAACTATACGTTCGGTGGCATTAAGTACACTCACACTGTTATGCAATGATCAATGCCATCCATCTCCAGAACTTCACCATCTTTCCAAACTAAAACTCAATACCTATTAAATAATAGCTCCCCATGGCCCACTCCCCAACCTTGGGTACCCATTACTTTACTTTGTCTTGTGAATTTGACGAATCTAGGTACCTCATAGAAGGAGAATTAGGTAATATTTGTCTCTTGGTGACGACCTTATTTCACTTAGCATAATGTCACAAAGGTTCATTTCTGTTTTAGCTTTTATCCAAATGTTCTTCCCTTTTAAAGGCTGAATAATATTGTATTATATGGAACCCTTTGTTAATCCTTTCATCTGTCGATGGACTCTTGGTTACTTCCACCTTTTGGCTATTGTGAATAATGCTGCTGTGAATATGGGCTCACACATATTTGTTTGAGATTTTAATTTCCATTTTTTAGAGGTATATGCCCAGAAAGTGAATTGTTGGATCACAGGATAATTTGATAATACTGTTTTCAATTGGCAAGATTCATGACCAAGGTCAATGTCAGGGAACTTACTGCCTATGTTTTCTTCTAGGAGTTATATGGTTATAGGTCCTAGGTCTTTAACCTATTTTAAATTAATATTTGTGTGTCAGCTAAGATTGTAGTCCAGGTTCATCTGTTGCATGTGGCTGTCCAATTTTCCCGACACCATTGATTGAAGAGACTGTCTTTTTCTCTTTGTATGTCTTTGGCTCCTTTTTCATAAGTTAATTGGCCATATAGTTGTGGGTGTATTTCTGGGTTCTTTGTTCTGTTCCACTGATCTATGTGTCTGTTTTTATGCCAATGCCATGCTGTTTTTATTATTATGGTGTGTGGTATAGTTTGCAATGGTTTTCTGTTTAGAGCACTTAGCTGGGTGGTAGGGTATGGAAATAGGAATTGGAGTTTGAAGAGACTCTAGTTTGCAAGAAACAATTTTCAGTACTGTTTGGGATTTTTATGATATGGATTACTTTAAAATACATGTAAATACAGGGTCTGGCAGAAGTAATGCCCGAACTTGAGTTATGATTTTATTACAAAATCATAACCATACATGCTATGGTTACACAAATAATGCTTCTTTTTTTTATGAGCTGGTAGTCTATACCAAATCTTTTATTACAAAATCATAAGCATGTATAGTTATAATTTTGTAATAAAATCATAACTCAAGTCTGGGTGTTACTTCTGCTGGATCCTGTACATATGCTGTCGGACAATTATTTGGTCACCTTCAAAGTACTCCCCTTGGAAAGCTATGCACTGATGCCAGTGCCTAGTCCACCCTTCAAAGCAATTTTGGAACTCTTTTTCTGGAATGGCCATCAGAGCTGTCATTGTGCCCAAAATCTGACAATTAAGTTTGCAAACTTGTCACCATGCACTTAACATTGGCAGCTCTGTACAAACAACTCCGTAATGCATTATAACCTTGGCAAGGTATGACAACAGCTGGCGTTGGTGCATAGCTTCCCAAGGGGAGCACTTTGAAGGTGACCATAGTGATACTCAGCAATGAGGTATGTAGCACTTTTTCTAGGGTGAGTTCTTGAAATTAATTGTCCAACCTTGTATATGCTCACAACTGTACATGTTAACAGATGCTAGAAAGAGTAATGTGGATCTGTATACACTACTGTGGGAAGATTTTTTAGGATATTGAATGACAGAAGGAAGTCACAAAATTATAAATATAATTTGATGAACTGTATGAAGAAGGAAATTATATATACCCACACAAACGTATAATCTTGTAATTAAATGTATTTAGACACATATAAAATGTTTTAGGAGACAGGTATAGAAACTTTGGCAAGGGGGCGCAAGTAAAAATTCTCCCTTCTCTTTTGTTGCATTATTTGAAGTTTTTAATGAGTGTGTTTTATTTTTGTAACTTAACACTTTGAAATAAATCGGTGGGAAATATGTTAATTTTTAAAAATCAGTGGAGAAGTGTATGACGCACTCATGACCATGGCTTGCCTTTATAAGAGCAGGTTTAATTACTGCCTCACACCACACAGAAAGGCGAGTTCCTCTGGGGTTGTATGTATGTATGTATGTATGTATGTATGTATGTATTTATTTATTATTTTTTGCTTTTTGGTATGTGGGTAGCTCCCTGGCTGGGAATCGAACCCAGGCCGCAGTGCTGACAGCGCCAGCGCCGAAACCTTAAGCCACTACACCACCAGGGAAGACCCTGGGGTTGTATTTATTGAGGCCTCTTCTGTGCCAGGCACTATGCTGGGATTTGTGTGCTCCTTAGTTTTCAGAGCTGGGAGACCATGCAGAGCAGTGCAGTCCGTTTGCTGAGGACAGTGCTGCAGCTCTCATGGCACACTTGTCGCTCTTCCTCCCAGAGGCACTGCCTTGCTCTGCACCTCCCTCCTCCTGACCTTGAGGGGCTGGTTTCTTAAGCAGGTGAGAATAGTGTAAAGCAATTTTGGATGAGATACAATACATCCCATTGATTTAAAAACAAAAATGATCCAGGAAAAACCTCGCATAGTTCCTTAGGCAAGATAAAAGAAAAATAAAGCTCACACTGTTTTTTCTCTTCCTGTCACCTGGCTGGCAGATTCCTCCGCATTTCAAATCGCCTGGACTCAGGGACAGAGGTTTCTGATTTCTGTGGTCTCTGAGAGGAGATCTAAACGTAACTCTGACTCGGAAGCCTTCAGCCGTGGCTCTGTGACGTGAAATCAGAATGCAAGCTTACTTGGCATTCTGCAAATAACCCCTTACATCTTCTGGGCTTTTCCACACTAGGATTTTTCTCCCGTGTGGTGAAGTGTACTAGCACACGTACACATTTATTTCCTTTTTTATTATAAAAGTAATGTGTGTCCATTGTTAGATGTTTCAATAAATAGGATTTGTAGCAACTTCCAAAATGGAGGGACTTACTTTTTAATATCTGTCTCTCCCACTAATGAAAAATACAGGCTGGCAGGGACCATGACTGTTTGTTTATCACTCCATCCACAAGCAGACTTTTAGTTGTTCAGTAAATATTTTAACTGAATAAATTAAATGACACTCTTTGCTCTGTTTTCTACCCTGGAGAGCCACAGTCTCTAAGGAAGAGTTTAATTAAATTTGTTATAATATCTTCATTTTCTCTAAGAGATTATTTAGTCCTCACGTTAAACAGTTAACGTCAGAAATGAATCCACTTTCTTGGCCTCACCTGCTAATTGCATAGTTAAACTTTCCCATCAAACACTTTTAAGAATTGTGCATCCAATTAAGAGCTATCAGGATGTAACAAAAACAGAACTGTGACTGCAAGTGGGTTCTTCTCCGCAGACTTCGCCAGTTCGCCGTGTCCCCTCGATGGTAACTTCCACGAGAGCAGAGTCCTTTTATTCACAGTCTACCCAACATTCGCATCTTTTTAGCTTAAAAAAGAAATTAAAAACCAATTGAACCTGATATTTCTTATCTAAAAGCAGGCACAGTCCTTCATGCCATAAGCAAATCACAAATGCTGTGGTGGTCACATGAGGTAATGGATGGGTGGAAGTCCTTGGTAAGCACTAGCTAAGCAGGTGGGGTGCCTTTCCCAGCCCCCATGTCCCCACAGCCAAAGAGGCAGCCGTTCCCACAGGCATGCTGCTCTCTGTCCCACAGCGTAGGGGGGTCTCCCTGTGGTCTCAGGGCTTGCCTTCCATGTTCAGCCCCGAAGCCCAGGTGTTGTGACCCAGTTTCTTACCCAAAGTGTCTCCCTCCATCCCTCAGACTTTGGACTGATGAGACATTTGCCTGCTTCCCTCCCCACTTCAGGTGCAGCTGGACTCCAGCCCCTCACCCCTACCCCTACCCTGTGCAACAAGTTCTCCCAGGCAACACCCTGCCTCTCATCAGCTCCCTCCTGAGCCTGTCCTGTACGACACCTGCACCCAGGCCAGGCTCCCACAAAATACAATACATTTTTCAAACTTTATTTTTCAATTACTGTCAACATACAATATTATATTAGTTTCAGGTGTATGATCACCCTGGTGATCTAGTGCCCAGCTGACACTGTGCATAGTTATTACAATATTATTACTAATCTGGGTCCTGCAGCAAACCTCTGAGGTGCAGTATCTCACATTTACCTGTCACACGGAGACAGTCTGTGGAGGACAGTGTCAAGAGCAGCAGCATCCCCTGGGCCTGTCTCCGATGCTGGTCCAGGCCACATATACCTCTCAGAGCATCCTGCTATTTATGCTGACCGTGAACGTCTCATGGACCTGAACTTTAGCATCAACTCCAGAGATTGGACATAAGACATCTGTTTACCTCTGAATGCTTTCTGGAGTCTACTTTTTCTGGCATTATGACCCCTTTGCCACTAACAGATCACACAAGTCTTGGAATAAGGAGCTATTTAGGCACTTATGCTTCACCAATGTAGATGTGTGCCTTCATTTAAGTTTTAAAATTAAAGGGTCAAATAAAATGACCATTCTTGGCAGGAACTTTATTAAACTAGTTTAATTCTGTGTCCTTGGTGACAACAGGGTCTTCAGAGGTTTTTGCTTGTTATAAAGGTCTTGCCTGTGCCCCTGTTTTGTCATCTGTAAAGTTACACAAAAGTGTCAGGTGACAGCTGGCAATCACAAAGGGTTTGCTATGCTAGGTCCTTGCTTAGTGCCTGACAACAGAGGTGGTTCTCACCAGACCAGAAGTCACACGAGGTCATCACTGCCCCCACTGACTGATGGGACCGGGGGGGATTTGGGCAAAAAGTCAGGACTTAGTTTACCCATGTAATGACATAGCAGAGTGTCCCAACTCCCATAGCAAAGATGCCTGATCTGTAAGTAGAAGGGCTGACTTGGAGAGAAACTGGGGTGATAGGGGCAGGCAGGGAGAGCAGTGGTTCTTTTCCATTCAGTTTGGGTTGAGAGATCCCCTCCTTCATCTCTGCTCAAAAGCAGGTGGCCACGTCCCTCTCCCCCATGTCCCCCACATCCCCAACGTCCTCCAAACAGTCAGCGCCACTCAGGCCTGTACACGCAGCTATTTCCTGGCAGCTCCCGCATTTATTTATTGGCATTATCTGGTTTGGGCCCAAATCAGAAGTGAACATTGACCAGACCTACTTGCTGACTTGTTCCTTCTTGAACACATAGGAGCTTTTATCGGTTGTTTTATTAAGGATGGAAATTGCCCCTCAGAGTAAATCAAAAGCAGTGCTAACCTTGGGATCCTGGGGTTGGCCAGTTTTCTCAGGGCTTTGCATTGAAGTGCGAACTGACATGCTGGTGAGCCAGACCCCCTCGCCCCACCAGAGAACCATTTCCTGGAGAAAGTGGTGTCTCACACACACTGAGAAGAAGTGAGGCTCACGATCCTAATACAGTAGGTGACGCAAGGGACACAGAGTCCTCTCACTGCCGTTGTCATTTTACAATGAGTGATACACTAGTTTAGAATGATGTACATTGCTCTATGGATAGCCCTACGTTCATGAGTATAATGGCCCACAGTTCATCTCGCTATCTGCAAAGGTATCCTAGTGGGGTGTATAGTGTGTCCTCCAAAGTTCTTGTCCACCCAGAACCTCAGAACGTGACCTTCTTTGGAAACAGGATCTTTGCAGATGTAATTAGTTAAGCTAGGTTGTGGTCCTGCTTAGGGTGGGCCCTAAATCCGATGACTGGTGTCCTTACGAGAAGAGGTAACAGCATACAGAGGTGCACCTAGGGAAGCCGAGGACTGCCTGAAGTCACCAGGAGCTAGGATGATAGATGATGGCTGCTCCCAAAGCCTTCAGGGGAAGCATGGCCCTAGCCACACCTTGGCATTGGCCTTTTAACTCCCAGAACTGTCAGAGAATGACATGTCTGCTGTTAGTGGTCACTGGTTGTGGTAGCCCTCAAACATTAAGAGTTAAATGCACCCTTTAAAAAGACTTGAAAGGCAGGCCTCCAGTGAGAACCTGCTGTCCCCAGTTATGAGCTCAAGTCTTTGGTTGAGTCACATGCCCTCCCACAGCTGCCTCCCTCCTCATGGTACCAGCCTCACCACGGTCGCCGTGGAGATGAAATGAGATGATACGCGAAAGGCCCGAGGTAAGACACCCCCTAAAGTCAGAACTCAGGACAGCAGCAGCAGCTGTGTTACGGTTCAGGGTGACAGCCGTGCAGGCACAGAAGGACCAGAGCTGGTAATGAAATCCTGGGGTGAAGGTGAGGCTCCCACCTCTCCCCTAGACCTTCTCCCTGAGTAGCATAGGCAACGGCAAATGAGAACAGGTCCTTGTCATCCTAACATATTCATGACCTAAACAACTCACCGCTGCCCAATCTCACACTCTGAATTCATGCTGACTGCCTGATCCCTACTGTATTTGATGGGTGTCTACCTTTGTTCTTATGGGCTTGACTTGGCCCTCCCTTGTGACATAATTTCTGTGGTTGTGACATTTAGCTGCCCAACTTGACAGCCAATTCCATGATGTTCCTCTCTCTAACTCTGTTCCAACAGCAGCTGGTAGAGAACATCCAGAAAGAAGATCAGAGCGTGGTTATGTGAGGGCTTGGGCAACAGAAAACTGGGCAGCAGCTCAAGGAAGCAGCTCTGGGAAAAGACAGGCCCCAGGGGTGGTGACTGTGGGCGCCGTTGGTTTGGTTAGTCATATAATCTAACCAGTTGCTAGGAAGTCTTCTGGCAAACTGGGCTTTAGGCAAACTGAAGACTATGTGGAAGGAACAACAGATAAATCAAT
The DNA here is from genome assembly GCA_004026885.1 of Lyroderma lyra. Classification (NCBI taxonomy): domain Eukaryota; kingdom Metazoa; phylum Chordata; class Mammalia; order Chiroptera; family Megadermatidae; genus Lyroderma; species Lyroderma lyra. The sequence goes on along the minus strand of PVJL010001685.1, from coordinate 17,454 downwards.
GGATTCTCTGGATGTATTGAGATGTCATTGCATCATATAATGTAATTTGTAGGCTCTCACAGCTTGGGTGAATTCCAGACATTGTTCAGCCCAGAAATGCTTTACCAAATTTAGAAATCGTTTCCACACTGTAATGTCCACAGTATATGTCCACAAAATCCAACATACAAGTAACTTCATAGACTTCCTGAACTTGGAAACCAGACTCCCCATAAAGGCCACCTGATGAGACCCAAGTATTAATGTCTTTAAAGGAGGTAATAGGAGTCTGAGTGGGGTATTATCTACCCAAGATGACATGAAGAGTAAGTAACAGGGACAAGACGAGACCTTGAATCCCCTAAATTCTCGCTCTCCAGCATATTGACAGAGAAAAAGCAAAGACGTCGTCTTCCTGTCAGCTAGGACACCAGACCGAATGCAGCAACTTTGGGTGTTAAGGGCGTTTAAGCCTTAGGTTCCTAAGTAGGTAGTGATGTGGTGAGCGGATTGCGCTGGTGGCTCGTGGGGGGTCGTTCCTCATAGGTCCTATAGACCACAGGGTTGAACAGTTCGGGCGTCGAAGCACGCCTGTGACCAGGAGACTGCGTGTAAATCCCTTGACAGCCTGAGGCCTGAGGACTTAGTTTTGGGGGAGAGAAGTATATTGTGGAAATAGAAATGGTTCCTCATCTTAATTTTCTCACTAGTTCCATGAGTGCCTTTAAGCAAATCATTTAACCAAGTCATCTATGATGTTGGAGGAGTTTTACTGGGGCAAGCCGAAGGTGCTGGCAGCTTGAACACTAGTGACCCCACGATCTGTCCGGCAATTTGAAGGGAACTGATGCTGTGCTCATCTTTTCCTACTGTTGCCTGTGAGGATTGCTCCCTCAGGGAGAGTCTGGGTTCTGCAGCAGGTGCAATGCCATTGGGCTGCATTGCTCCCCAGAACTCTTCACACAGGCACGAGACACTTCCAAGTTTCATCTTGGGAATGCAGTTCTTTCTGTATGAAGTATCCCAAGAGGACTTGTAAAAGGAGGAATCCTGAAATACCAGTCCATTTGGATGGGCAGAATCAAGAGCTCAGTCTTTATATAGTAAAACTGAAAAGCCAACATCAAGGTGATCTCTAGTCATTTTGCTCAAAGTGTCATATATTATAAGCAAATCCATTATTACGATATTAACAGTTCCCATAGGGGAACTTGGTAGGGGAGTTTGGACCCGGAAAGGAGCTCTTGCGGGCAGCTGGTTCAAGCATCACAGTCATTAAGATAGTGAACAGAAAGGAAACTTACATTACCCGAATCCTCCCACCAGGGACTTTTCGGTTATGGCCTGTCAGCACACACTGCAACCCTAAAAGCAATGGCACATGCGAGGAAGGTGTCATGTTTGTTTTCGTGTACACTGCACTGTGGACGAGTAGGCCCTAACGCGGTCTTCCAGCACATGAGAGAGCGATGGAGAAAGGATTTTCATTTTGTATTAAAGATGGGATAGGGCAGGATTTTTAACTTTAGCACCCATGACCCCCATTAGATTTTGTCTCACCTGTGTAGTGAGAGGGTTGATGAGGGCAGAATAGTGCTGAACTATGCTTTTCAGAACTTTTTTACATATTGTACAAACCCCAGAACACCTGGGCCGGTGCAAGAATAGTGTGAAAACTTGAAAGAATCAGATGATTAAAGATATGGTTTGCGAATGTGCTGTGAGAAACATAATTCTGTACTGTTTTGAGCATAAAGTATTTTTTTAATTTAAAATTAGCTTAAGATTTTGCTGGTTGTTTGAGTGCTGGTTAACAGAGAGTCTACTGTGTATAAACAGCAAGCAAAAGATGTATTTTATACTGGGGATAGGACCATACCAAGGGGAGACAGGGACCACATAATACAACTGGTAAAACGAGTAGTATTACAGATAAAAAAATCAATACGATCTCAATGGGAAGATGATTTGGAATATCTATCAAAAATATAAAAGCAAAGAACCTTTTGATATACATTTATATCAAAAATATAAAAGCAAAGAACCTTGAGCCAAGCATTTTCTTTTGAGGAATTTAGACACAGGTATTTTTACAGGTGATAAACATCAGATGTGCAGTGATAACTATTGAAGATCAGCTTATTATGGCAGCCTGAGTGTCCATTACAGAGGACTGGTTCAGTCATGGTACATCTATCCTGGTGGTCAGCAAACTACAGCCCCCAGGCCAAGCCCACCTCAGTGTTTGTATAGCCCACACACTAACAATGACTTTTATGTTTTACATGAATATAAAAGTTGTTCATGACACGTGAAAATTATGTGAAGTTCTCATTCCAGGTTGATAAAGTTGTATTGCAATGACTTTTATATTTTACGTGAATATAAAAATTATGTCCATGGCACATGAAAATTATGTGAAGTTCTCATTCCATGTTGTTAAAGTTTTATTGAAACACACCATTCTCCTTGGTTTACATGTCATGCAGGACTGCTTTTGTCTGATGGAGTTGACTCACTGTGACAGAAACTGTCTGTGTGTCTCTCATTGTGTCCCACTGCTGCTGGGCTCACTGTGCATCGCCATGACACAGTTAGGAATCGACAGTATTTAAAGGCCATACAGCTAGTAAGTGGAATTTCATGACCTAGATATAAACATAAAATTTTAAAATCTGCACAGTTGCAAGCAAAATCTTTATTTGGAGGTAACATTTACATACCTAAGACCTATGACTGGTAGAAAAAAAAAGGGGATATTCTTTATGTAAGTAATTAAAATACAGAACGGTATCATTGGATCACTTTTTAGAACAACAAAAGTCCAAGCATAAAATATTTTACCAAAATGTTGATTAACACCCTTACTAGAGAATGAGAAATGTGTTTGAGATTTCTCAGCTGATTGGAGGGAAACTTCTGGACACTTTGTGCAAATGCATTAATTTTTACAATTCAAACACTTGAATGACATTTTTCACAGTGCTGAGGTTTATAGGTTATGTTTATATCTGTTGCAAATCAAGCTTTTTTTCCCCATTTTCTGCCAAAATAAACATAAGCTCCAGCACTTGCTACCATAACAATTTTGTTCAACTCTTCTGGCTTCACCAGCATTTGCTGTTTTATTTTTATTCTGTGGTTTTCATGGCAACCACTTCTAATCTCTCTTGAGTCATGCCCTGTCTGCCTCTCAGGTGTAACTCAATTAACAGCCTACTAATTCATCAGTGGATCAGGTAATTGTTAAGTAATTTTGATCAAAATTCTCCTGTCCTCTCTCACCTAAGCAAGGCAGCCAGAACCATTCATTGGCCCCAAAATACCAGTGTCTCATCGTGCTTGGGGATTTACTACTCTGATGGGGAAAAGAAATGAAATTTGAACAGAGTACTTAATGAATCAAAACATATTCAGATTGAATGATTAGAAAACCCCAGTAATTACTAAAAAGGAAAATAAATTGTAATTCAGCTTTTAGATGGGCTACTGGAGTAAATGCTAAGATGGGCCTTTCCAATCATTTTTCCGTGAAAAGGAAGCAGGGATATTGAGAAGTATAATTTTCCTCTTTTACCCTTTCCCAATGATGTAATTTAAATTGGGTTTGCTTCAGCTGCTTACACCAACGACTTGGTATGACGTGAGCAGTTTTCGGGGACAAAAGCTCAGTGTCTGCACACACTGAGACAGATTAAGGGTTTCTTAGTAAACACTCAGGTTAAAATGTATAGACGTCACGGTTTCCTGTGATTTATCTGAGAGTATTTTACAACTTGGAGTGGAATTTGGCCATTCTGAAGGGCACTTGAAGATGTCATCTGCTCAGTAGTTACAGGAATAATCCTAAGTGAGCACCCTAGTTAAACTTCGTTTAAATTGGAAGATAGGAAGAGGTGTTATTACTTTAAACCTACAATAGAGCATGAAGCAAGTCAACACAATCTATGCACTTATTTTTCAGTCTTCCAAGCTATTATTTCATAATAAATACTGAAGGAGGGGCAAGAGGGAGCTGGAAGTGAGTGCTTTTCCGTTGACATTAAGACATTAAGGCCCGTCTGAAATGCAAATGGCAGAAATTTGTCTTCTGTGAAATGGGATAGAGAGCTATCTCGGCGCTAGGAAGTTACTTTTATTTATTTATTTTTAATTAAACTCGCTCTCTATCAGTCACCTACCTTAAAGTGCCGAACTCCTCGTCCAAGTGGAGGCAGGGAGGGGGGCAGATCGCATAGGTGGGGAGAGGACCACAAAGAGGCGGAAGTGGGGGTGCTGTTTGGATGACATTCACCTCCACACGCAGGCCCCTCCAGGCCCACCAGCAGGGTGGAGCAGCTCGGTCGTCAGCACACACTGTCTCCTGACGGAAAGACTGACTGCCGCCGTGTCCCAGTCACCTGGAGGAGCCCCGACTGCCGAAGCCCATGGCAGCGTTTCCACTTCAGCAGCATGGGGGTGTGGCCCCAGAATCTGCATCTCTAAGCATCTCCCAGGGAGTTCAGAAACTCCAGAGCCCACATTTCAGAACCACCGCTCAGTAGTCAGATGGCGTGCATTTGGTGGCAAAGACGACGGGTGCACATTGCACCGGTGACAGTAAGGTTTATTGCCGCCGTCACGGAGGTCTTCAGATTTTGTTTTTCTTTTTTAATTATTGAGTGAGGGTTAAACCAAGAGAAAATGGGCAATTTTCTTGTGAGAGAATATCAGCAACTAATAGGAAAGGTTTGTGCTTTGCCAGCTGGAGGATCGCGTCCCTCGTGTTCGGTGCCCCTTTTCATGCTCAACAGCAAAAGGATCTCTGTCTCCTGCCGGTGTGTGTTACGTGGCCCGGTCCTCACTCACGTCACTACCCAGGCTTCAATCTGTGGATGAGTAGGCCACGAGACCATGTTTGGTGATAAACTCACAGCTGGCGTAGATGTCCTTGACGTTTTGGGCAAGTTTTACAAAGGGGACAGAGAGGATGCTGGGACAGAAAGGATGCTGGGACAGGAAAAGGGAGACATAATGTCACTGGGAGCTCACCTAGAATGCCCTCTCTCTCCAGACATAAATGGGTATTCAGATGTTTGATTAAGAGAAAGTAAAGACTTTTGTGGGAGAGACGAGGTCTTGCCCACAGAATTGTCACCTAGGACCAGAACAGGGAGAGCGGTGTGCAGTGTCCCAAGCCCTCGCTGGGCAGGACCCTGGAGCAGCAGGGGGCGACGCAGTGGGCAGAGGTTTTATGAAAGGGTCTCTGCCATGGGGTCAGCCACTGTGCTCTGCAGGAGTCTGTGTTCTCATTGTCCTTCACATATCTGCTGTCTTCTAAACTGACTCCTTTGCATTATTTTCAGTAGTTTTTCTAGGGGTTACAATGTGCTTACCTTGTCACCATCAACTCAGGTTTAATAGTGTATCACTTCACATAAAATGAAAGAACTTTGCTATGTACTCATTTCTCCTGGTTATTTTCTCTAGTTGTCATATGTAATTCACTTATACATATCATAAACCCCAACCGACAACTTGACAGGTTTTCTTTGAAGAGCCACTTGTGTTTTAAAGAAATGAGGAGGACAAAAGGGAGTCTTTTATGCTTGCTCACATATTTGAGAGTTCTAGTTCTCTTAGCTCCTTCCTAAAGAGCCACCAGCAGCTCCTTCCGCCTGAAGAGCTCCCTTCAGTGTTCCGTGTGATGCAGGTCAGCTAATTTTCACTGAGCTGAAACTCTCATTTGCCTTTAGTCTCAAAGGACATTTTTGTCAGTTACAGAACTGTGGGATGACAGAATTTCTTTGCTTCTAGCCCTTTAATGCTGCTGTCCCCCTCGCCCCTGGATTCCACGTTTCCAACGGGAAGTCAGTAGAACGTGGTGTTGTTCGCGGCATGTATTGTGCTGTTCCTCTCAGGCTGATGGGGGGTTTTGAGATCTGTGAATTTCAGCAGTTTGACTCTGACCTGCATAGCTGTGGTTTCCTTTGTATTTATCTTCCTCAACAATTTGCTTTGTTTCTTGAAACCTGTACATTTTTGTTTTGGACCAAATTTTTGAAAAAAGAACTTGCCATTCTTTAAAGTATTTTATTCCATCTCATTCTGTCTCTTCTGGAATCCACCTGCCTGCATCTTAGACCATGTCATTTGTCCCACGGGTCTCTGAGGCTATGTTTATTATTTTTCAGCCTTTCACCCTCTCCTCCCCTCACTTTTTTCTTGAGATTGGCTGATTCCTATTGATTTGTCTTTAAGCATCCTGATTCTTATGTCACCCCAATCTGCTATTAACACCATTCCATTCACTATTTTCAGATAACATATTTCTAACTCTCAAATTTCCATTTTAAAAATATACTTTCTATTTATTTGCTCAGGTTTCCTATTTGTTCATTTATTAAGTGCATGTTTTCTTTTATGAACTTTAGCATTGCTATACTAGTTACTTTAAAAAACCATTTTGCTCATTTTAAATCTTTTTTAAGAGGTAAGTAGACTTTTTCTTATTAGTTTCATGTTTATAAAATGATACAGTGATCACACATTTATGTACTTCACAAAGTGATCAACCCAGTAAGTCTATTACCCTTTTGACACTGTACATAGTTACCAAAATATTATTGACTATATTCCTTATGGTATACTCTATATCCCATGACTGTTTTTTTAGGTCTTATAAAACATAGTTTTGTACACATTTTTCAATTTTATTGACATGGAAGTACATCAAAGTAGAAGCCTCACCCATGCTTTATTTACCATATGGCTTTATTTACATCTTTTAAATATTTAGACACATATATTAAATGACTTTCATTTCTCTTTTTCGAGGCCTGCAGTAAGGGGATAGGATGGAAGGCGTTATAGCCAGGGCGTAGGTAAATAGACTAGGCAGCTGTTTTGGGTTTGAATATTATTTTAAAGGTAATGTGCTGAATAACTTTTTTAAATGGAGCTATTTGAGACCATGTTTTATAAAAATTGATCCCCTGGAGAGTATTAAGGGAAGCTCTGAGGAGGAGAGGTTGAGGGGAGGGTCACAGGTGAACCTCAGTGTGTGAGGTGATCCAGGCTCCAAGTCGTGATGTGTAAATGTGAATTGTTTTTAAAAGGAAGAACATACGTGTTTCCCTTGGAAATGTGTTATGGAACTTAAAAATTAGGGCTGAAGTAGTGGCTTTAAATGATTAATAAATGGAATTGTTCCACTGATCCCAAATGTGGAAGGGAAGTCCCTGAATGAAGGCTGACTTCTCAGCTCCTTACAGAACTTGGAGCGCATCCCTTGAATTCCTGAAGCATTGATTGTTGTTTTTATCCCAGCCTTGAGATATAATTGACATGTAGCGCTGTGTAAGATTAAGATGTGTGATGTAATGATTTGATACATGCTTAGATTATGAAATAATTACTGCAATAAGGTTAGTTAACTCATCCATCACCTCCCAGAGTTACAACTGGGTGTATGTGTGTGGGGTGAGAACTTTTCAGGTCTATTCTTTTAGCAACTTTCAGATATACAATACATTTGATGTATAGTCACCCTACTGTACATTATGTCCCCAGAACTTATTCATCTTAACACTGGAAGCTTGTACCTTTGACCACCTTCACCCATCTCCCCTGTCAACCCCGTTCTACCCCTGACAATCAGTGATCTGCTCTCCGTTTCTGTGAATTCAGGTTTTACTTAGATTCCACATATAAGATCATGCAGAATTTGTCTTTCTTTGTCTAACTTATTTTACTTATCATAATGCCCTTGAGTTTTATCTATGTTTTCACAAATGTGGCAGGATTTTTCTTTTTTATGGCTGAATAATATTCCAGTGTATGTGTAGAACACATAGAACACATGTGTGTGTCACATATATGTATTTCACATATATATGTATGTCACATATGTATATCAAATGCATACACACACACACACACACACACACACACACACATATATATATATCTCACATCCTTTTTATCCATCCATCATTTGTTGATGGACTCTTAGGTTGTTTCCATGTCTTAACTGTTGTAAATAATGCTGCAGTGAACATGGGGGTGCAGATATCTTCTTGAAATAGTGATTTCATTTCCCTCAGATACATACCCAGAAGTAGGATTTCTGGACCATAAGGTAGTTCTACTTTTAAATTTTTGAGGAACCTTCATACTGTTTCCCATAGTGGCTGCACCAACTCACATTCCTACCAGCAGTGTACAAGGGTTCCCTTTCTCCACATCCTCGTCTGCATGTGTCACCTCTTGTCCTTTTGATAAAAGCCATTCTAACAGGAGTGAATTGCTATCTCACAGTGATTTTGATTTGAATTTTCTTGATAATTAGTTATGCTAAACACTTTTTCATGTATCTGTTGGCCATTTCAATAGCTTCTTTGGGAAAATGTCTATTTAGGTTCGTGGCCCAATTTTTATCAGCTTGTTTGTTTGCTTGTCTGTCTATCTAGCTATTGAGGTGTATGAGCTTCTTATACATGTTGGATATTAACCCCTTATCCCATATGTGGTTTATAAATATTTTCTTACATAGATAGGTTGTCTTGCATTTTGCCGATCAATTCTTTCAATATGCAAGAACTTTTTAGTTTGATGTTCTACTACATTGTATATTGTTGTTGCTGCTTGTGCTTTTGGTGTTTTGTTGGCTATTTTAAATGCTTTTCTGCTGACTCTACATCTGGGTCATCTCAAGGTCACTCTAGCTTAATTTCCATTTCTCTTGATTATGTGCAGTGCTTTCCTATCTCTGCATATGTATGAATTTGGTGTTTTATCAACAATGTCTTATAGAGATCGTATTCTATTGTGTTCCTCAGACAAATATTGAAAACAGCTTTTAGCAAACAGTTAACTAGGCTAAACTCAAATTCCCAACTCCTGTCTCCTTCGTGATCCCAGTGGCGAGAGGCCCTGAGAGGTTCTCGTCATCTGCGCTGGGCTTCGTGGAGCCTGTCCCACGGATGGGGTCTACCAGAGCATTGGGCAGAGCTTAGGTCTAGAAGACAGGGTTTTAGCACTCTGGCTATCTTCTTAGCAGTGTCCTGTCTAATTTTCCACTCATCGTGAACAAGCCAGAAACACTGCAGGTTGCTGTCTGAGTTATACCCACATGGCATTGATGGGGGCCTGAGCTCTGCTTGCAAAGGTGTGAGAGCATACGTTGTTCCAGGCCCTTCTTCCAAGTGTAGCCCCTCTCCCTTGCACCTCCCCAGCACAGTCCGCCTACTTTCTGCTGTTTTCCAGTGCCTTCAGGTAACTTCGTTCGGAGTTCAGAGTTTTTCTCTCCAGTCTGATGAGAACTATTCCTCTGTCACTGGAAGCAAAATCCTCTCCATAGACTTGAAAGGGTGAGGAGAACTTGGCTTTGCAGTATTTCATTAATCCACAAATCTGTGATGAAAATAAGATTCCTCTTGTTATATTGCCATTGAGGTTACTCAGAACAGAATAAATAACTACATATCCTTTAACCCAGACGGGTCAACAACAAACTGGGAGAATGATACACACGTAGTGACAATGTGTTTGACAATACTTCTTTCCAAATTTGTGACTTACTTCTGTGTAATTGAGCATATTTTTTATAGAACAATTACAACTAAATCTAGTACTGTAATAAATGGGGTGCGTAAGGTGCCACTAGCCCAAACTGCAGCAGCTCCGGCCAGTAGGAGACGTTTCGCACCAATGGCTCTGCTTTCATTCCAGAAAATGCATCTTCCCTTAGAATTTTATCTTTAGCTTAAATGCCATTAAAAAAAAATAAGTCAAGCTCAAAGACATTCATTTGTTTACTCAGAAATGTAGTCAAGAAATCTACTTAAGTGAGTAAAAGAAATCAAAAATTAGTTTTCACATTTAACGGATTAAATCCCATATCGTCAGGGCAGCTCCCCAGCTGTGTTTAATTTAGAAGGGGCCATTTTCTGGAAAATCCAATCAGCTTCCCCCTCTGTCATGCTCACAGTGAAAGCTGACATTTGAAAATGGTGCAGGAATGGAAAACCTTATGTTATAAGCATTCTCTCCTGAGTCCCCCCTGTTCTCCTGTGTGAGACTCGGGCACTGAGTGGTTTGGAGGTCATCGTGCCTTTTCTTGGTTTTTCTTTTTTTAATACCTTAATGCACAAGCATAGAACGAAGTCCAAGCCAAATGCTTTTCTTTCATAGTCTGCTTGATTCCATAAATCTATTCTGGAACAAGGTAGGATAGAAAATATGCAAAAACACAGCCATTTCTGCTCCAAAGTAAATGGTGACATGTGACCCCACTGCACAAGCCAAATAAATGAGACTGTGACAATGAGGTGATTGGAGCTATTCCTCTTGTTTTTAACAAATGCCTTTTGAGAGAAAGTGAAGCTTTCTTTCTAATTGTTTTTCATCTTCTCTGTGTAATTTGGTGTGTTCTTAGGACTGATTATTTCAAAACAGCACAAATAGATTTGTAATAAGGATGTCATTCCAAAAAAATTCATGGCAATCTGGACAATTTTTGGCCTCTGGGCTTCCATTCTGAGGAGATGAGTGACTTCACACTGGTTTGTGTGTGTTGCTACTGTTATATCATCTTTGTTAAAAATGGGAAATTACATTCCAGTCAAGTTGCGGATGTAGAGATTTTCAGTATCTTCATGTAAATGCTAAACTCTGAAGATTGTACTGAATAAGATTTGGAATTTCTCACAAGGAAATGTTTGCATTGTTTCTCTTGAACGTTTGTAGAGCTGCTGATCTAAATGCTTTTATTAAAAAACTTGGGAGACTCATCTTCGCGACAGCCTCCCCATAGAAAAAGATGCCGAAAACCAAATGAATAGGTTTTTTTTGGGGGGTGGGGGGTGGGGGGTGGAGAGCAGTCACTAACCTGCACAATGAAAATATTTCATTGAATGCTATATTTACCATTTGATATTTAATGAAACGGTTGTGGCCCATCTGGTCAGAGGCCGGAAGCAGTGCCTCCCATGGTTAGTGGTGCTCGCTCTGAGTCACCTGTGTTCTGTCCTTGCTCTGTAACTAATTGACTGGTAGAAGTCGAGTCCCCCACCTTCCCTGAGCTTTTGCTTACTTATCTGTGAAATGAGGTTACTATTAACATTACCCACCTTACAAGTCCATTGATTCAACATATCGATTCATGCGGAGAGTGTACGACGTGGCAATGATCAATAAACATTGGTTTTACTACCAGAGGCAAGTCCAGAGAGAAGCCATAGAAAACCAATACTATTTTCTTTAGGGTCATTTACCTTCACAAGGATTAAGTTGGGTGTCTGCCACTCTGTCAATTATTTCTACACCTGAGCCAAAACTGACTAGTGGTCAGAATGTATCGATGGTGTCTGGGCCAAGAAAAAAACCATCATGCAGGTTTACTTACATTACCGAGGCTGGATTTCGTTTTGTCTGCCGTCCATTTTACCATAGACCGTCCTTAGTTTTGACTATGAGATTCAAGATATGGATCCTTTGGGGGGAAATTAAACTTCTTTTTTTTTTTTTTTTGGTCTCTTTTTCTTTAATCTATTCCATATATTCTGGAAAACAAAGGACAATAACCCTAGGTAGGTCAAATAGATGGGTGTGATGCACTAATGTATTAAAAAGTGTCATACGAGATTCAGGGAACAACATTATACATTTTTTAAAATCTCTTCTCTTAACAAATTGATCAACAGGTAAAAGACAAAAGTGATAAAGAGGAATTTTGAAGTTCTGTCTGAAAGAATCTTCAATTGTTTAATGTTAAAAAAAAAAAAGGAACTGTATGCCAGGTGAAGTTAGGACTTGAAGAGAAAGCAATCAAGCAGCTGTCACACATAACGGACTCTTTCTAGACCCCACACGTCCCCAGGCCACCCCCCTGGCCTCCCCCACCCCCGTGTGGCTGTGTGCTTTCACACTCAGCAGCATGGCCACTTGTGCTCCCGTGTGTGCAGAAATAGCTTGTGGCCGGGGAAAAACCGAGAATGAGCTATGGTGTCCCAAAGTTTTCGGTCCTGGTTCTGGTTCTAAGATTTTTTATCTTGATTACTGAGTCCCAGTCGCTCCCTCTGCAATTTGAATCCAACAGTGCCTGTCTCCCCTGGATGGGAGGTCTAAAAGAGGTCACAAGTGCACACGCCTCGTGGGAGGCAGACACTCAGCAGCTGGGTACCCTTATTTTATCCTGTTATTCCAGAGGTTGGCAAACTTCTCCTGTAAAAGTGCTAGACTGGACCTATTTTAGGGTTTTCTTAGGCCAAGCAGCTTGTGATGTAAATATTCACTTCTACTTCTGTAGCAGAAAGGCAGCCTTAGACAACATGTTAACAAATTTCAAAATCATTCTTCACTTGCAAGACAGTATAAAAACACACGGCAAGACCTAGTTCGCTGGCCCTGGCATTCCCCTGAAAATGATCAGGGAACTCCATAATGAAAGTCAGGAGGGGTCATAAGCAGGAGCTATGTTTGTGACAGTGTAGAAATAAGGAGAAATCAGATGGGATTAAAGAAGTCAATGGAGGGAGACAGATGGGAGGGATGACCTGGAATTCCACCAGAGAGGAGGCCGGAGCACAGCAAGCCGGTGAGACTGCGACTGTGATCACGCGTGAGGTGGTGAGCACCGGAGCAGACGAGCAGAGAGCTCCCTTCAGGCATTTTCTATTTTTGCTTTTGCTTTTCCTCTGGAAGATCACTTACAGGATGTGCTCAGTTACTCTTGCCTTTCTACTCACTGACCCATTAAGAGACAACCAGAGAGACAGGCGAAGAGATGGGACAGGGTGCTTGAGGTGAAGGAGAAAACCTCACTGCCATGGTTTATTACTTAAGCAATTAAAGATGTTTGCACATTTATGTAGTGTACAGAAACTTGTAGAATGTTGTTATGGGTCTACATTTTATTGCATAAATTATGCAGAACCGAGCTCTTAAAAAGTTCACAAAATCTGAATTACTTCAGCTTAAAAGATAAAGCAGTGCCTCATAAATTTTTATTTACACTCGGGTTTCAACAAGTCTATTATAACGTTGGCTGGGAGTCCCCGGGTCACAGACTGCCTGCTAGAGGAATAATGTGCTGTAAAATAGCATCTTCTAGGATAGCATCCTACTTATCTCTGATGTTTCTCCAAGGGTATTGGTAATTCTGCCAATATACCAATGGAGCAGATTTTCATCTCAGATTTCCATTTATCCATATTAAACAACACACTCGAATTTGCTAAATATTGACTTCTGCATTTCACTCTGAAGTTTGTAAATTGCTCTAAAATATTGAGGGAAGGTTTCAGATATCTTAATCATATACCATGGCTCTGGAATCTTCCCATAGACTATATTTTACAAGCTTCTGAGACACTGTGTTCTTTTTCTTCCACTCTGCAAATTAATGGCATAGTGGGAACAATGTGCTACAGACTCCAAAAAGCTTGTGTTCAGATCCAGACTCCGTGTTTTAATAAGATGAGGTCTTGAGCAAGTCATTTAAACACAAAATGACTTGCTTACACAAAATCAGGGGGCTCTACTGTGCCTACTGCAAAAGTTCCAGACATTGTATCTGGAGTGTCCACAGCACATGGCTTCTATCAAATAGGTTTTCTCTGTAGGGTGAGTGTCACCATCATCATCATCTCCATTTACGGCTACAAATCACAATTATCATTTCTCTTGGATTCAATACACACTGAGTCAAGTTCTTCCTGGCCACTGGGGCCTGGTTAGAGAATTATAATTTACACATTTCCTGATACCTCGCTTGTCTTAAACATTCTCTCAATCCCTGATCATCTTTTCTGCCACTCAACAGGAATGATAGGAGGAAGGAGCAAATGAAATCTCCCTTTGTCTTGTTTCCAAATAAAAGTTTTCTATAAAAATCTTCAGGTTATACTGAAATTCCTATAACAATTACCCTATTATGTATGGATGAAGGTACTCAGGGAGAGGTGAGAACTAGCAAAATTATTTCTTTTTCCTGGTCTTCCAAATTGGAGTCTCTGTAAAGCATTTTGTGGTGTGAAAATAAGGACCACTATCCCAGATAAAAACTTTGCAGTGTTACTGTCTCATCTCCCTTCCCCCACCAGTCCATCCCACACACACCTGCTGGAACAATCTTTCATAGGTATTTTCTTTGTATCTCATCCCTGTTCTAGAATCCACAGTTAGCTCAGAATTCCAGTGTCGTCGTCAAAACCTCCTTTTCCTTCCTATCCTACTTTATGTTTAGTCATTCCTTCACAAAACCAATCAGTTCTACATAAGCTGATCAATTCATGCCATAAGCAGAGAGCTTCCTAATCCCATCCTGCCCCATGCCTTTGTAACTGCCAGAATCTTCCTTAGCCCATATACAGAGTCAAAACTTATACCAAAGAAGCCATTTTTTGGCTCCTGCCTCTTTCTCTTATTTTTTTTCCATAGCTTGATCCTCTCATATTTCCCTAAAAGAGCTTTATTGAAATCTTAATTAATTAAATAATCTTCCCTCTGCAGGGTTTGGGAGGTGATAAAATCTATGCACCTTAGTCAATTTTAATTTTGTATCCTTAATGTCTAGTACCATCACTCACACCCGAAGGACTTCAATGAAAGTTCATGGGAAAGAAGAAGAGAAAGTTGATAGAGTTAAATGACTTATTGCCACCCTGACACCAGCCCCAGAACCAGTGAGTGATAAGTCACAACTATCAAGGTTCTCAGTCAGCTCCACGGAGCAATGCTGATGTAGGAATCCATCAGGCCCACCAGAAGTTCTATAAATCACTCAGTCAAAGGGCTATGTACTATATTACTTCTGATCACAGGACTAACACCCTGCCTAACCTCTCTCCTCATCTCCTCCCATACACACATCCTGAGAAGAGAGTCCTGCCATGAACTCTCGTTTTAAGTGGGATTTCAGAGCCCACAACCGGCGCTTCTGCAAGTCCTTCCCCATCACAGGATCTTACCCCGTGGCCCCAGCTTGCTTAATGCCTTAGTGCCTCGACTCCCTGCTTTCTCGTCCTGTGCTTATAGGTGGGAAATGACTTTCTGCCCTGTTATTAGCCTTCTCTTCCCAGCATGATGAATCTCTGAGAAGTCAAGGACAAAATAATTCAGAGATGACACCATTGAAGATGCAGTTTTGTTTGCCGATTGATTTGGAGTATATACCTAAACTTGGCCTTCTTATAATGATCTCGTTAATTGTTCATCTTCATTTTAAGTGTAGAAGTGTAGCACATCAGCAGGATGTCTTGGAGATATAGAACCCTGGGCATCAATTCAGCAAAGATTGTCTGGGAATCTTTGCAAGCACATCAGTCCTTGAACCCTTTCTTTGGTCTCTTCCCCAGCACCTGACATCCATCACCCCCTGGAAGTGTTAAAATGCTTTCTCAAAGGAGATAAGTGAGAAAGCATTCATTCATTCAGCAGACTTACTGAGCACCTACTACATGTAGAAATTTACTGGCCCCTTTAAGGAAATCTCCTTTGGGTCTATACCAGAAGACTGCCAGCTATTAAAGGGCTTTCTATGTTTTCAGTTTCAAATTAGATGATTTAATGAGCCATAGCCTTGGGCTCTGGTGGCCCCTACAAAGGGGTTAGTCAGTCACGTTAACCATCATCCGTTATTTCCCAAGTGGGTCTCCAGCATGGCACCAGCTTCAAACTACTTCATGTTTCTGAATGCACAGAGCCATAGACATACAGCTGTGGAAGTGGCACCTTATAGGACAGTTCCTGAAATTGATACTCAGTGCAGGGCAGTGACAGGATAAGCAGTCTTCTAAAACCCATACATTCTGCACGTTCCTCTGCCAAACATCACACAGTTCTTTTTTGAGTGTAACTTAATTTAGGAACTCTTGTTTTTAGAAGGCATGGAAAAGGTGTCACGCGTATTTCAAGTACAGTTTTAAATGTCATAAACAAGATAATAAGTCCATTAACTAAAGTGTCATATTTAATAATGTGTGACACCACACGTCACGCCTTGTCTCAAATATCATACCGATTCCAAGTATTTAAATCACATAGGGATTTTGGGGAGCGGTGAGAAAAGTCTTGTGGCTAATGATAAATATCCCTACGAGGGAACAGTAATTCATCAGATACTTGGCTGGGTGTTTCCTTGGTGCTGACCGATGTTCCAGGCACTGAATGCTGTAGTCTGGTACTGAACGCGCTTGGCTCCCTGAGAGCCAATATTCATCTCCTCCTCTCCCTGCTGATTTTTCCCTTGCCACTGATGCTTAATAAATACTTAGTGCTTGTCCAACTGGCCATCTATAGTAAAAGCATTCCCTAACAATTTCCTACGAATTCTCAGCTTTCACACAGAAAGCCAGATGAGGCTCAACCACAGATGCAAGGCAACTCAAACAGGAAATGGCAGAAACCACTTGACTTATTTCAAGTTGGGGGAAAAGGCTTTCCTGAAGGAAAATCCATTTCAAATTGCATGTTTAATCTCACTCAAACCAATCTAAGTTCTCCCAAGCCACGTAAATCCACATGCTGACTTCTTTTTGTGTGAGACTTCAATGTGCAGACAGCGCACGTCTTTGCTATCATTGATGCGGTTGTGTTCTCAGTGAGCAGAGTTGGTACATGGTGAAAGTGGAATTCAATTGTCATAAGACAGTGTCTCAAAAAACCCACTGTGTGCAAGAAGTTTCTGTCCTATGCTTGGCTCTTTAATTAATGACAATGACAAACTCAGCAGATGTCTGTCTTTGTATGTGCTTGCCCTTGTAGCCACAAAGATGTCAAATTACTTTTGGATCTGGGAGGAGAGTGAAGGGTCTTGTGTGCTACAAGTCTTGAAAGTGTTAAAAAAAAATTCAGCCTAGTAAATTTGGAGCACTAAGTGGGGTTATTAAGTAGTTCCTGAATCGTGTAGTGTTCCACCCAGCAACACAAGGGTGCTCCCAGGAGTTGTAAACATGGAAGGATTGTGCAGGAACAACGGCGGGGCAAGGGGCCTATTAACACAGGAAAAGAAAAGGTTATCTTTGGGAGGGGATAACTTCTCTTGTATGAAAATACACAGGTCCCTTCTTCTTGCTGTGGGGACAGAGATGACCCACAGGACAGAGGACCTCATTGGTGTTGGGCCAGAAAAGTGCAGGCTGTCCAACAGATTACTGTATTTTGCTGTGTATAATGCGCTCCCATGTATAATGTGCACCCACATTTTTGGCCCAAACTTTCAGGGAAATATACCTTTTGTTTTAACTGTTTAATTCAAAATTTTATTTGTTTATATTTAGGTACCTTTTTAAATTTTATTTATGTTTTTGTATTATAAAGGATTTTATTTTTTTTAATTCATTTTTATTGTTAGACTTATTGGGGTGACATCTGTTAGCAAGAATTACATAGGTTTCAGGCATACAATTCTACAGTGCATTGTCAACTTGTTGTATAATAAGTTCACCACCTAATGTGACTTCTCTTTCCATCACCTTATATTTAGCTTCCCCC